>JAEIFN010000184.1:0-136271 GCA_018903675.1 Zaprionus capensis | reverse complement strand
TTTCGTTCCTTAAAGTACAAAGCAGTACGTTTAGAGTATCTGGTGTAGACTTTTGTGGGCCGTTCTTTGTCAGCGATAGGATCAGAGGTAGATCACCTGTAATAAAAATGTATGTTGCCGTTTTCGTTTGGTTTGCCTCAAAGGCGGTACATTTAGCGCTGGTGACCAACTTATCAACTGATACCTTTTTGAATATTTTTAAAAGGTTTATCTGGAGACGCGGATTGCTGAGGGAGCTGCAGACGGCGTTCCACAACAACGAGGTGAGGCTGATGGACTTCGCGGCGGAGAGAAGAGTGCAGTGGAAGTTCATTCCCCCCCGCGCCACGCACTTCGGAGAACTGTGGGAAGCCGCAGTGAGGTCTGCCAGGCACAGGCTCCTGCGAGGAGCGAGCAACGCCAATCTGAGGCAGGACGATTTGAGCACGCATCGGGTGGACGTCAAGGCGCTGCTCAACTCCAGGCCGTTGCTCGTCGACAGCAGCGACCCCAGCGATGGAGAGGTGCTGACGCCAGGCCACCTACTCATCGGTCAGCCTTTGTTGGCGCTGCCGTGCGAATCCGATCCAGACGGGAGCAGCAGGAAAACCGGACGAGGATACTTGAGGCTGTGGCAGCAGTTGTCGGCGCTCAAACTGCACTTTTGGCGCAAGTGGTCCAAGGACTACCTGCTCAGCCTCCAGCAGCGAACGCAATGGACCAAAGGCGAGGACAACCTCGAGGAAGGGGCGGTCGTGCTAGTGCACGACGACAACACACCCCCTCAGCAGTGGATAACCGGGCGCGTAACGCGCACAATTCAAGGGGAGGACGGCAAGGTCCGAGTAGCCGAAATAAAAACACCAGCAGGCACAATTAAGCGACCAATACACAAGCTGGCCCAACTCCCGATGTATTAAAGACCGGAGCTCTTCAACGGGGCCGGAATGTTCGAGCAGTAGTTAAGAGAGTAGTTAAGATAAAAATTTAAGAGAGCACAAGAAGTGTAATTATGAAAATCTCTCTCTTACTTTGAGTCAATCGGCAATTGCCGACGGCAAAATTTGAGAGTGCGTGGCCAAGTTGTGGTCACCGCTCTAGTAGTATAAATCTCGCTATCGAAAAGGAAGCAACATAATTTGAGCCATCAGCACCAATAAATTTGAAAAAACCTCGAAACCACCGCGTCTCATTTATTTCGTTTGATCTTCGGTTCTCTAAAAAGCTTAGAGATTTTTCAGCAGCCATCATCATATAGACCGATAAGCTTACTAACTTGTCTCTCGAAGTTGTTTGAAAAAATGCTACTCCTGCGAATTAGCCCTCATCTTAAAATAAACAACACACTTCCAACACATCAATTTGGCTTCAGAGAAAAACATGGATTCATCGAGCAGGTCAATCGAATCACGTCAGAAATTCGTACTGCTTTTGAACATCGAGAATATTGCACAGCCATTTTTCTAGACGTCGCCCAGGCATTTGACAGAGTGTGGCTGGATGGACTCCTATTTAAAATAATCAAGCTGTTGCCCCAAAACACACATACGCTACTTCAGTCGTACCTATACAATAGAGTGTTTGCAATAAGATGCAATACAAGCACCTCACGAGATTGCGCAATCGAAGCTGGAGTGCCACAAGGCAGTGTTCTAGGTCCAATCCTATACACCCTGTATACGGCGGATTTCCCCACAGACTACAATCTAATAACCTCTACATTCGCTGATGATACCGCGATACTCAGTCGTTCCAAATGCCCAACAAAAGCCACGACACTCCTATCCCGACACTTAACATCTGTAGAACGATGGCTTGCCGACTGGAGAATTTCAATAAATGCACAAAAATGCAAGCAGGTTACCTTTACCTTAAATAAACAAACATGCCCACCACTGGTCCTGAATAACATATGCATTCCACAAGCCGACGAGGTAACATATCTGGGTGTTCATCTGGACAGGCGGCTCACTTGGCGCAAACATATAGAAGCCAAGAAGATACATCCTAAACTTAAAGCAAGGAACCTCCACTGGCTCATAAATGCTCGCTTTCCACTTAGTCTGGAGTTCAAAGCTCTTCTATACAACTCCGTCTTAAAACCTATTTGGACTTATGGCTCCGAGCTGTGGGGCAACGCATCCAAAAGTAACATAGACATTATTCATCGAGCACAGTCATCAATTCTGAGAACTATCACTGGAGCGCCGTGGTACCTTCGGAACGAAGACATACACAGAGACCTAAAAATCAAATTAGTAATCGAAGTAATAAGTGAGAAGAAAATGAAATACCAAGAAAAGCTGACCACCCATCCAAATCCCCTCGCAAGAAAACTCAAAGCCGGCTGCACCGCAACGACCTCCCAGCCCCGCAATAAACTTATTAGGGCATTAATCTCAAACACTATCACTAAGTGAAAGTTAACTAAGCTAGATTAAGATTTGAATACTTATTGTTAGTCTCTTAAAGCAAAGGGAAGATTCAATAAATAATAGAAAGCAAAAAAAAAAAAAAAAAAAAAATTTAATAACGAGAAATTTTAATTTTTTTGAAATCGGTCAAACGGGGGACAATAATGTCCACTTTCTGCTCGCCTCGGCGGCAATAGAGGGGTCGATAATGTCCCTTTTATAAACGGCAAAGCGGCAATAGAAGGGTCGATAACGTCCCTTTTATGAACGCCTCGGCGGCAGTCAAGGGGTCGATAACGTCCCTTTTATGAACGCCTCGGCGGCAGTCGAGCGTCGCTTATGCACGTATAGAGCGGACATCGCCGAACAAAATACGGTTGTAAAACGCATTGAGTGGTAGTGTAGCGAGCGTCGACGACAATCACAAAATCGTCGACGCAGCGTAGACGATGGGTCGGTCGGCCGTACTAGAGGGTAGTGAAGATTGGAAACTCACAATTGCATTGTCTGCGAGAAGTCAATTTAGTCTTTCAGCATCGAGACCCAGAATGACTTCGCATGTGTGTATATGTGGCAAGGGAATCTATTGTTGTTGCCGAAGCAGTGGCAGGCACGCACCCATTTGTTGTTTTGTTTTGGTTACTTGCCATGTCCTTTGTTTTGATTTTTGAATTTCAATAGGCCATGCATATACTAGCTTTTTTAATAAGTTATTAATTATCTAATGCCATATATATAATATTTAGGCCATGGATTTAAAAAAAATGCGTGGTATTGTGTTTGTCGGAACGGAAATGTGCGTGACAGGCAGAAGGAGGCATCTCCGACCCCATAAACTATACATATGTATTCTAAATCAGTATCAACAACCGAGTCGATTGAGCCATGTCTGTCTGTCTGTATGAACACCTGGATCTCAGAAACTATAAGAGCTAGAGTCATTAAATTTTGTGACAACATACGTGTATATTGCAGTGTCTCAAAGTTTTTTTTTAAATTTGGACACGCCCCTTCCCGCCTCTGTTGATTAGTGACAACTATTTAAAAACTACAATATTAACTCAACAACCAAAGTTGTATATCTTACATGGCAAATAGCTTGCCACGGTCCTTATGTAAAAATTTCATTTAAACCGGACTATAAATAAGTGAGATATGATACGAATTAAACTCACTTTGAACAAGAAACACTTTACACACTGAAAAAAAACTTTAAATTTTGACTTTACGTAAGAAAATTAAAGACTTCTGTTTAGTTTAAAGTGTTTTTTTTAATGCAAAAATACTTATCAATATGTATGTAATTAATATCAACAAAAAAAGGCAACATTATTAATATTCAAAGAAAAAAACAACAAAATGTCTGTTTACACATTTTTGACACTGTCAAGAAACTCTTTACATACTATACTAATCCTATTTATAATTCTAAATAATGACTTATTTTAAGAGCTTATGAAAAATTTTAATATTTAGTATGACCCCCCTTAGCATTAGCTACGTGTTAAATGCGTTTTAAATGCAGCCCCAAATCATCACCGACAATTTCCCAAATTATACCGTCGGAATGATGTTCTGCGGTTGCAGCGCTGTTAACGGCTTGCGCCACACTCTGCTTGGGCCATCGTTGTAATATACATTTTTTTTTTTTTTTAGTTTGGAGCTTTTATTTGTTGAATCTTTTCAGTACCGAAAACTAACAACAAGTTAACAAATCTTAAGTGTAAATACTAATTACCAGTACATTTCTTGAACTGTATTATAAAAGCGGCCCTAAATAAAATTACTGCTGGGTTGGCAAGTCGTTTCGACGTAGGCGTGATCGGCTGGTTAGCCTTGTTAGACTCCTCGCGAGCTGGTTAGGATGCGTTGATAGCTTGTTAAGGTACTTTTCCTTTTTTTCCGCAATTTCGTCTTTTACAGGTGGCACGTTTAGATCTTTGTGAATGTTGGCGTTTCGAACATACCACGGTGCCCCGGTGATAGTTCTCAATATCTTCGTCTGGGCTCTCTGAACGATATCGATGTTGCTGTTGCTGGCATTTCCCCATAGCTGGCAGCCGTAAGTCCAGATTGGTTTTAGCACTGAGTTGTAGAGCAGCACCTTGAAGTCCAGACTGAGTGGTGAGCGGGAGTTGATAAGCCAATGAAGGCTGTTGGCCTTCAGTTTTAAGTGAGTTCTCTTGGCTTCGATGTGTCGGTGCCAGGTAAGTCTTCTATCGAGGTGTACACCCAGATACGTCACTTCGTTTGCTGTTGGAAGTGCGACGTTGTTCAGCGTGAGCGGTGGACAATCTTGCCTGTTAAGGGTGAAAGTTACTTGCTTGCATTTTTGTTCGTTTACCTTTATACGCCAGTCGGATAACCACTTTTCCACGTCGACCAGGTAGATGGCTAGCTGAGATGATGCTTTGATTGGGCATCTGGAGCGGCTGAGAATAGCTGTGTCATCCGCAAATGTTGAAACTGTCATGTTGCTGCTTGTAGGGATGTCTGCTGTGAATAGGACGTATAGTGTTGGGCCTAGTACGCTGCCTTGTGGGACACCGGCTTCAATACTGTGTTCGTCGGATATCGCAGTGTTTCACCTCACTGCAAACTTCCTGTTGTAGAGGTACGACTCTAGCAGTTTATGAGTGTTGTTTGGAAGCGTTGTTTCGATTTTGTACATTAGACCGTCCAGCCAAACTCTGTCGAATGCCTGCGAAACATCTAGAAATATCGCAGAACAGTATTCCCGTTTTTCAAATGCGTTTCGTATTTCTGATGTTATGCGGTTAACTTCCTCAATAGTTCCGTGTTTTTCACGAAAGCCAAATTGGTGTGCTGGTATTGTGTTGTGCGTGTTCAGGAATGGAGTAATAGTCAGAGACAGTAGGCATTTTTCGAAAAGTTTCGATAAGCAGGATAGAAGGCCTATGGGTCTGTACGACGATGGAACAGTGTGATCTTTTCCCGGCTTTGGTATCATTATTATTATTGACTTTTTCCATCTTCCTGGAAAGTAGCCAAGTTTGTTGATGGCATTGAAGAGCTGGGTAATGCTGCATACGGCACAGTAAGGCAGCTCAATAATCATCTTAGGGGTAATTAGGTCACACCCTGCTGATTTTTTTGGGTTCAGATGTTCTTTGATGATTTTTGAGATTTCGTTTGAGCGAAATACAACTGGAGCATGATGAGGCTGGGAGTCGTCTGTTGCGGGCGGAATTTCGAACGTGTTTGTTGCAGAATTCGGTTGGAAGACTTTTTGTAGATGAGTGGCGAATGTGCTGGCTCTATTTTTGTCGCTACGGGCCCAGCCACCTGTGTGGTTTCTAATAGGGACCACTGGTACTGTGGGTGAGCCAAGAGTTGGGTGAGCTTTCCACAGTGAGTTTTTTGTACTGGATGTTGATAATTTTTCAATATAAGTACGTTGGGCAAGCTCTTCTTCTTGCTTTAAAGCTTTTGTAAGTTTGCGTGTGGCGTCTTTTAACTTTTGTTTTGCCGACGGTGATCTGGAGGACTGCCATTCTCGCCGTAGGCGCCGTTTTTCGAGAATAAGTTGTTCGATTTGCAGGTTGGTCTTTTTGTGATTTGTAATTCTGCTTACTGTTTGCGGCGTTGAGCAGCGAGCTGCAGCAACAATGATTGACTACAGTGAGTTAACAAAACTATCAATGTCAGATTCAGCTTCGAGAGGTGGGTTAAGCTCAATGTGTGAGCTTATGTATTTTTTGTATTTGAGCCAGTTGGTTTTTTCTGAAGTCATAAGAGTGGTTTGCTGGTTCTGGGTGTCGGAGCAGATTTATTAGGAGGGGCGAGTGGTCAGATGATAGGTCTGAAAGGCACTCGGCGCTTATCAAATTACGGGGAATGTTTTTGGTGACTGCGAAATCAATTAGATCAGGTAGTTTTTTGGGGTCAGTAGGCCAGTATGTAGGTGTGCCAGGAGAAGCGTGGTCGAGTTTGTTGTTTGCTTTTATAATGGCGTTGTAGAGCTGTTTTCCTTTTGGATTCACGAGTCGAGACCCCAGTGTGTGTGCTTGGCATTATAGTCCCCAGCTGCTATAAAATGTTCTCCAAGTGAGTTGAAGAATTCCATAAATTGGTCTTCGGATAAAGTGAAACGAGGTGGGCAGTAAACAGCGGATAAAGTAAGCTTGTTACCATTATCCAAATGAATTTTTAATGATGTTGCTTGTAGATAGTTTGCGGCAGTCTCAATATGACAGTGGTGCTTGAGACGGCTTCTTATCAAAATCCCGGTCCCGCCGTGGGCCTTACCATCAGGGTGATTGGTTCCGTAGAAAGTATATCCTCTTATGTTGAAGTTATATTTGTTTGTGAGGTGTGTTTCCGAAAGTAGCATAACGTCGATGTGCTTTTCGAGTATGAATTGAGCTAGCTCAAGTTTGTGCTGTGAAACGCCGTTGGCATTCCACGTAGAGATTCTTAGCGAGGCCATGAAGATGATTATTTTGATTGTTGTGATACAAGCAATTGTATCAACATGTTTTGAGTACGCATTAGATCTTGCATGGTTGTCCGCATAAACGCCATAAACTCCGCCATGCTCTGCTGCAAGGTAAATATCATTGCTTCGAAATTGTTTTGTTGTTGTTCCATTGGCTTTTTGTCTTGTACCGAATTGAAGTCCACATATTTGGCTTGTGAACATGGCGCACTGAAGGCTGGGGGCTTTAGACCTGATCTTAAAGCGCTTGCATATGACGCGTTTTTGGTAACGAATCCTGTACCAAGTGAGGATCTGGCTGCGGTAGAGAAGAGAACTTCTGGGTTGTTTTTGGAGGGTATTTTTGTGATCGGTGCGTTATGTGAGCGTACAGTGGCTACGCGCTGGTTAATGCGGCTTTTGAGATCTTTATATACTGGGCAGCCTCTGTAGTTGGCTGTGTGATTGCCTCCACAGTTGCCACACCTTCTTCCACTTGGGTCTTCTTTGGGTGCACTGCAGCTGGCTTTGTCGTGGAGCTCGCCACAGAATACGCACACTGGGCGCAGCTTACAGTATGACTTTGTATGGCCGTATTCTTGGCAGTTCATACATTGTACTAGATTGTTACGTTTGTGAGGTTCTTCTACGGTGATTCTACGATGTAGTAAAAATTGGAGTTTGTAGATTGGATGCACATCGTTTCTTTTCGGCATCTTTGCTTCTGGTGCAAGTTCCACCTTGAAGAGTGGTTGCGGCTGTCTATTTTTGTTTAAGATGTTGAAGACTGATTTTGCGGTAAATCCTTTATCCTGTAGCGCCAGCTTTATTTCGTCTGGTGTTACATCAGGCTCAATGCCCTTTAGTACGACTTGCAGACTCTTGCAGCTTTTTAGCTGGTATGTGTAATAGCTTTTTTCTCCTTTGTCCAATTACTTTGTTAAGGCTCTAAAGTGTTGTTCAGACTTGGTCTGAACTTTAGTTTCATGAATGTTGCCCCTAACTAAGGGAATTATGTGGAAATTTGCGTCACCAATGAGCTTTATTACGTTGTTTACAAATGTACTAGAGCTTTTCTCGCGTACAAATATTGGTGGTGGCTTTGGCTTATTTTTGTCGCTTCCATCAGCTTCAACGGGCAGGTCTTCAATAGTATCTGCCAAAATGTCAAACCTGTCGGCATTGTTCGGTACTTCGCCTAAAGTTGTGCTGGCGTTGGCGCGTGTGAATTTTGGTTTGTTTACATTTTTTTGGTGGCTTAGCTTTCGTTTTATTTGGATGTAGCGATCCATTCCAGTCTGTATGGCCGGCTTTGCGTTTTCGTATGTTGCAGTTTGTTTTGCTGTCTGCGCAGCTTTCGTTGTGTTTGTATGTGTTGAGCGGGTAGTCGGCATCGGTGTTGTATTGGTTATTGTGGTTGTCGCGACAATTGAAGAGTTTGTGCTTGCTGTTACAGCTAAGTTCTGTTCTCTTTGCTTGGTGTGAGCAGATTTTGTTGGTAAGGGAGACGAAGAACAAGATCGTTCTTTGACGTTCGCTGTAAGCAGGTGTTCGTTTGGCGGGTTGGGAGTTGCCGATCGCGGGCGGTCGGATTGCGTCGACCCGATAGATAGTAGCGACGGCGACGGGGAGCAAGAGCGTTCACTGTCGCGTGTTAAGAGAGAAAGATCAGCTGTCGGGTTGGGGGTGATTGACCGCTCGCGGTTCAATTCCGCGGAGACGACGGAAAAGTAAGCGTTGTTGCGTTGCAAAGAGAGCCGTCGCTCATCTTGCTGACGTTGACGCTGCGCGCGAGCTTCGTTTTCACTCATTGTTTTTGGTTAAGTTATTTATATTTGTAATTAGTTAATTGTTGATTAATAACTTATAGATTTGTTAGAAAATCTATATGTGCAGGCATTGCACTGAGCGTCTTTTCGCTTATGATTTTGTGTTTGGTTCACTATTCTGTTTCGATTTTTGGAATTGTTTAACTGGAGCACTGTTAAAAACACGTCCGTGGGAGTGCTGTCGTAGTATTTGTAATATACATAGCATCATTTTTGTTTCGTCGCAGAATATGACGTCATCCCAATATTCTACCGGTCGATCGATCATGCTATTGGCGAAATTTAAGCGCTTTTCTATATTGACCACAGAAAGCAGTGGTTTTTTTCGAGCAACTCTTGAATGGTACGAGGGCTGCTATATATATTTCTGGCCTAATAGTGAAAATACGAATATTTATCAACGAAAATGGTTTAATTGTTTTTCAACATATTTTCCATCAAGATTTATACACTTTTGCATGCGCTCAAACCAATTTTCGAAGCACTTTTTCCACTCCGATTGAGACACCTCCAAAACATAGTTTTTGAATGCTTCAACAACATCTTCTGGCGACGAAAATCGTTGACCACGCATTATTTTATTGATGTTTGGGAATAAAAAGAAGTGATTGGGTGCCAAGTTTGGGCTAACCTAGGGATGACCCATCAATTCGACGTTTTGGCCGGTCAAAAAGGCGCTGGTTTGAGCCGATGTGTGAGAGCTCGCATTGTCATGGCGCACAAGGATTCGTCTTCTCTTGTTCGTTTTTCGAATTTCTCCGAAGACTTCAGGCAAACAAATGGTGGTGTACCACTCAGAATTGACCGTCCTACGTTACTCAAGCGGAACAGTCGCCACATGACCAGTTTTTCCGAAGAAACAGGCGACCATTTGCTTCGAAGTGCTTCTGCCACAAGCAACTTTCGTTGGCTCGTCTTGGAAGACCCACACGGCTGTTTTGTTTCGGACTCATACGCATAGATCCATGATTTGTCACCTGTGACGATCTTATAAACGTCTTTTGAAGCACCGCGATCGTATTTTTTCAGCATTTCTTTACACCAATCCACACGAGCTTTTTTTGAGCGATTGTCAAATTGTGCGGGATCCAACGAGAACAAACCTTTTTTACGGCCAGGTGTTCATGCAATATCGAATGTATGCTGGTGGGAGAATTGCATAGGCTTGCCTCTATCTGAAGGTATGTTACATGACGGTCTAGCATTATCAGTTCACGTACGGCATCGATGTTTTCTGGCACAACGGCTGTTTTTGGAGGACTTCACGGAATTCGTCCTTGAGCGAGCGTCGGCCACGATTGAATTTGTTGTACCAGTTTTTCACAGTGCTATAGGATGGTACTTCATAGCCATATAAAGATTTTAGTTCATCGATGCATTCTTGTCGTGATAATCCACGTCGAAAGTTGTGAAAAATGATCCCACGAAAATGTTTACGAGTTAATTCCATTTTTTGGCCGAGATGAATTTTGTAATTAATTTTAATAAAACGATTCACAATTAAATGACAAAACTTTCTGAGTGAAGTTATGCCAAAAAATATCAAACTTTTGAATAGAAATTTCAGATTGCACCTGACAACACTTAGTGTTGCCTAGGCCAGAAATATATATAGCAGCCCTCGTACTTGTGCCGCAAAATGGTTTGCCGTATAGTTTCGTGTGAAACATCGAGCTCACATTCTTCTTTAAGCTCCTGAGCAAGAGTTCGAACAGAAATTTGCGGATTCTTGTCCACTTTTCGCATGATTATGCGGTCAGCTCGTTTGCCAATTTTTCGCTTACGGCCACCTCCATTCTTTGCTAAGAGCCTTCCCTCGTTTTCTGCGCGATGTAGAACGTTGTAAACCGTTTTCCGCGATACAGAAAACATTTCTGCAAGCTCTGCAACCGATTTGCCTAATTGGCGGTTGTAGTAAATCAATTGATTTACTTCAAAAGTTAACTTTTTACTAGGCATTTTAAAAAATTGCGATCGTCACCTTAAACATGCGTTTGCAGCAAAACTTCACACTCAAATAAAAAAGAATGCAAAAAAGCAATGCAACACGCTATTTCATAAGCATAGATAACGGTTAAATATCGTTTTAGCCGAAACCGTTAGCGAAACAGAGGAGGAAAACAGAATGTGTAAAGAGTTTCTTGACAGTGTCAAAAATGTGTAAACAGACATTTTGTTGTTTTTTTCATTGAATATTAAATGTATTGTTAATGTTTATGTTGCTATCAACTAAATATATATAATAGAATTTAATTACATTAAAAAAATACAATAAATAGATCAGAAGCCAATGATTTCTTAACGGAAAGTAAAAAAAAATAAGTTTTTTTCAGTGTGTAAAGTGTTTCTTTACATACTGTACGAGTATATACTTAAGCAGACCTAATTTACGCAAGCATACCGAAGTTCAAATCTAGCGTCAGACACACAGCATTTTATTAAACTTTTTATTTGCATTGCATGGTAACAGAATTGGTTCACAATGCCGAAAGGCCAAGGAGTGAGGCAATGGCCGAGTGGTTAGAGTGGCGAAAAGACTGTGAGAGGAGTGCGTGTGTTCGATTCTCAGTTCAGAGGGGTAAAATGTTTTCATTTCGTTTATATTTATTTTGTTTATTTTATTCTAATAAACCAAAAGAAAAGTTACAGTCAATCCGTCACTCTTTCCGTGTTTTGTCTGTTATGACTTTGCAAGTTCAATATGATTCTCATTGGATGTTGTTATTTTGTTCTTAATATAATATTTTGCATTTAAAATACTAGAACATATCAGCGATCATAAGCCCTTGCAAAATTATGAATGTGCGAGTGGGACGCCCGTACATACATGTCTGCATATCCACATGTATGTGTTGGCGTCCCACTTCAACATATGCACGCATGTATGTACATACACATAAATATGTATGTACAATTAAATTTCGAGTTGCTGTTGTGTACCAACGAAAGAAAACTAAGTTCTAATTACATACTGTTGGTTTGTGTTTGTTGCCGCAGCAGTAGCCCGGACGCGGAGAGTCATAAAATAAAGAGAAACGCGCGTACGTCTTTACTGTGCGAATGTTTATTAGAAAGAACTAACATTAAGCAGCATTCTGTTATAAACTTAACATAACATATTCATAGCATTCAATCAGCTGACATGCATGCATTGGTAACATAAACGATGATTTTCGACACCCTTCCTCAATGCAAGCATGTTTACAAAAATTACTTCAAATTCAACAATTTCGTAAACTCAATATGCTTCTTCTTCGACAAATTCTTGGTTAGTATATCTGCGATCATATTATTTGTCGAAACGTACTGCAACATAACATGCCCTTCCTTAATGATCTGTCGCACAAAATTATATCTTATATCAATGTGCTTGCTGCGTGAATGATGTACAGGATTCTTGGCCAATTCCTGCGCACTCAGGTTGTCACCATTTACAACTGTTGGAGTTCCATCTATACCACAACCGACTTCAATGATAAGCCTGCGCATTACCAAAGCTTCCTTGCACGCCGCTGATAACGCCATGTATTCAGCCTCAGTGCTGCTAAGTGCCACGCTCCGTTGTTTCTCCGATTTCCAGCAAATCGGACCACCAGCTAAGAAATATAGGTAGCCAGTATAGGATTTTCGGTCGACCTTGTCGCCGCCCCAATCTGCGTCAACGAAACCTTCAAATGGTTTTCCACATTTCCTGTAGTGTAGCCTATACTTTACTGTTGATGCCAGATAACGCAAAACATGCTTCACGCCTGCAAGGTGCTCACTATGGGGTTCCTGATTACGTTGAGCCAATTTTGCGATCGAATGCAAAATATCTGGTCGTGTTGTAAGAGCCAGCCACATCAGCTCTCCAATCATTGATTGATACGTTGTCACGTCAATCCTTGTGCATTGAGCTTTCTCGCACAACACCTGATGCCCCTCTTCTAATGGTGTAGCTGCCGGCCTGCAGCTCTCCATACCGTATCGCTTCAGTAAATCCTTGATATACTGCGAACTATCAAGAGTAATAGCGCCAGTTTCTCCCTCACGTAGAATTTCCATCCCCAGAAATAGCTCCAACGGCCCTTTATCAACGCATTCAAAAGCCTTTGAAATGCTCGACTTTATGTTGATCAAATCCACCTTAGATTTGCATGCTATAAGGAGATCATCAACATATACCAGGATCAGCCACACCATCTTGCCATGAACGTCAGGAAATACCTGGATCCGCCAATTGATTGAGTTTCGAATGGACCACATACATCCGTATGCACTAATTCCAGCAGTTCTTGCGCACGACTTTCGCTCGCTTGCGGAAACGGCTGCACATGCACTTTACTGATCATACACGTCTTGCATGAAGTGTTCTTTGTGACATCAATCTTATCCATTCCTCGAACTAATCCTTTATTGACCATATCCATAAGACTTGCGTAATTCAAATGTCCGTACCGTTTATGGCAAAGCGACACATCCGCGTTTACAGCTGCATAACATCTGTTATGTTTGCATATCGTGTATAGACCTCCAGCTCTGTTAACTTTCAGAATACATTTTCCGTTTCGGATAATTTTCGCATTTTTTGCGTGAAAATTAACAGTGCATTTGTTTGCGACCGCATAGCTCACACTTATAAAATTCCCCTTCAGTTTGGGAACATATAAGACATTGAGTAGCTCTACTGTATACGACTCAGTTTGCAACTGCACAGTGCCTATGCCTTCTGCTTGCAAAAATCCAGCATCCGCCAAACTGATCATTTCCGTATGCTTCTCAAACTTTGTGAACATCTGCCTCTCGCAACACATATGACTCGTTGCTCCACTGTCCAAAATCCATTTGAACTTTTCAAAGCTGCTGCCATCCAATGCATTCAATAAGCTGAACTGCTGTTTCCCGCCTGTTACCGACACTGCTTTGCCATCTTCATTCTGTGAATTCGCCGCCTTGCGACAATTCGCTTTTATGTGCCCTTTTTCGCCGCACCTATAACAGACGACACTTCGTTGTTTCTTCTTTGTAGCGAGTTTCGCACATTTTTGCGTCGCAGAAAGTGCCGTTGAATTTTCTTTCTCCAGCTAGTTGATCGACGATCTCACAGAAATTACTCAACATAGCTAACTCTCTTCAAGTGAACAGACGTGTTTTTCTTTTGCTCCCCGAATTTCATTAGAATTCTTTGAATAACCGGTGTTCCATGTAACAAAGGCTTACTAATACTTTCTTATAGTATTTTCTCATATTCTTTTGCTATTTAAATCTGTTCACTCGCGAGTGCTTTCTATTAAATTAGTCAAACATTTTTTTGTTTGGTAATTTGGACTTTGGTTTGCTATTGGTTTCTTTGTTTACATCAACTCTTTGTAGGTTTGTTGTTGTATTGCTTGGTCTATTTTTAGATTCTGTCGCGAGCGCGCTTACTCTTTTCAGTTCGCTCTCTCTCTCCTACTTTCGTTTACGCTGTGCATTTGTTGTTGCAGTTACTGTAACGACAGCTAGTGCTCTCGCCTACTTAGCATTTGCTCTCTTTTCTTACGTAGTTTGCTCTTAGTTTTTTTTGAACGTTTTATTTGTCTACTCTTTTACAGTGGTGTCTGAATATAATGGAAGGAAAACTTATCTGTGCTCTTAAAACCTGTCAAAGCGAGATTACATGCGCTCAACCTAGCATTTCATGTTGGCTGTGTGATAATGTCGTACATGCCAAATGTGCCAACGTCAATGGTACAACTGCTGACGCTTTAGCTAAGCGCATTGGGCTGCACTATTGCTGTGTGGAGTGTCGTGAGGTGCAGAATGATATGAGATCTTTTATGCGGCAGACACGGAAAGGCTTTAGGGAACTATTTAGTGGTTTTCGTACGCTATCTCAACAGTTCTCTAAGCTGGACTCGGAATTTAATGGCCTTCAGCTGTTGAGTGAGTCCCCGAAGCGCAAAAAAAAATCTACGCGCAAAGAAGAAACCCAGTCTGCTGTTATTCTGCCTTCGACCGCCCCCGCTCAGGGGGCGTGTCTTTCTTTCTCTTCGTGTCTTTCTTTCTCTTATCAAAATGTAACTTCTCTTTTTCTTGCCTACCAAAACGTTAGAGGCCTTAACACTAAGCTTTCTAAGCTGTATGCTGATTCTGTATCCTTTGATTACCACTTACTAATATTTACTGAAACTTGGTTGAAACCAGAAGTTGAAAGTTGCTCGATTTTCCCAGACACGTACACCTGTTTTAGATGTGATCGTTTATCACGAACAGGAGGTGGTGTCCTAATAGCTGTAAAGTCAGACCTTTCTTCTGAATTAGTTTCAATTGACCATAGTGAACTTTTAGAATTCGTATGTGCAAAAGTAACAGTGTATCAAATTTCAATCTATATTATCTGTTCTTACATTCCCCCCTCATCTGATATTTCCGTCTACTTGGACCATTTTTCAGCTATTCAAACTGTTGCGTCCAAACTATCTGATAGAGATTATCTACTAGCTTTTGGTGATTTTAACTTACCAGAAGTTTGTTGGTCACCTCAATCCGGTATTCTGGCGCCCTCTATCTATAATTCTTTTTTAAATGGCCTATCAGAACTATCTTTATTTCAAATTAATAATATTCCTAATTGTAGCGGTAGAATGCTTGATTTAGTTTTCTCTTCTGATATACTTCTTAACACTACCTCCAGAATTGATCCCTTAGTACATCCTGAAGATCCCTACCATCCTACGTTTGACCTTGTTCTAGCTCTGCCTACTCCAATGCAAACTGCATCTGTTCCTCGTAAAGTAAAATCACGTTGTTTCCGTAAGACCGATTTTGACAAACTTAATCATTTAATTTTAGAACATGATTGGTCATTTTTATATTCATGTTCTGACCTAAATACTTGCATCTCATTTTTTTATTCCTCCATGAATTCATTTTTCGACCAATGTGTTCCTCTTGCTTTCCAGGTAAAGTCAAACAGGCCACCTTGGTTCTCTCGTGAACTTATGAGTTTAAAAAATTTGAAATCTCGGTATTTTAAAAAATTTAAACTTACTCGTAAACCTTTTGACTTCTCAAGATATATTGCTGTTAGAGCAAACTTTATTGCTCTAAATGCAAATTGTTACAACGAGTATTTGAGTCGTTGTCGTTTGCAGTTCGCTAAGGACCCTAAGCAATTTTACAACTTTGTCAACCTGAAACGTAGATCCAGTAGATTCCCATCCTCGTTATTTTTCGGAGAAAAGGAAGCAACCACTGATCAGGCCGCAGCCGATTTGTTTGCAGACTTTTTTCAATCTACCTACTCAACTAATCCGTATAGTTCTTCCATACATCCTTACCCTTACCCTATTAATAATTTTAACACTCTTTTTTGTCCTACTATTAACAAAACTTCTTTACTTAGTGATCTGAAATCTTTTAAACCTGTTTTCTCTCCTGGCCCTGATGGAATTCCAGGATGTGTTCTAAGATTTTGTGCTGACTCACTTCTTAACCCAATTTTTAAGCTGCTTGACTTGTCACTGTCTAACAGTTATTTTCCACCTATTTGGAAAAACTCTTTTTCCATTCCTCTTCACAAAAGTGGTTCTAACCATGATGTGAAGAACTATAGATGTATATCCAAATTGTCTGCAATACCTAAGATTTTCGAAAAAAATCTTACGGCTCAATTAACCTTTATGAGTAAATCGATAATTTCGCCCCATCAACATGGGTTTGTAAAGGCAAGATCAACAGCTTCTAATCTTCTAGAATTTTCTTCCTACATTACTTTAGGATTTCGGAAGAAAATGCAAACTGATGTCGTCTATACTGACTTCAGTAAAGCATTTGATTCCGTAAATCATAATCTCTTGATTCATAAGTTAAATTTAATCGGTTTTCCACAAAAGCTTATTTTGTGGATATCCGATTATTTAGCTAACAGGTCTCAACGAGTTCTTTTTAAATACTGTCTATCAAAGCCAATCATAGTAACTTCTGGTGTTCCTCAGGGCAGCCATCTTGGACCTTTGCTTTTTAACCTTTTTATCAACGATCTTCCTTCAATACTTCTTCACTCTAATATCCTTATGTATGCTGATGACGTGAAACTCTGTTTGACGTATAGTGATCCTACACTTAACTTCCTCCAAACAGATCTTGATTTGCTCTTTGCTTGGTGCAGGCATAATCTGCTGCATCTTAACTGTTTGAAGTGCAAAGTTATGTCATTTTACAGAGGTAGCTATCACGTCTTCAACTATGCATTTGATTTAAACTCCCTTTCAAGAATAACCGAGGTAAACGATCTAGGTATTCTCTTTGATAATAGATTGAAATTTGATCGTCACATTGCGCAAATTGTCAATAAGGCATTTCGAGTACTTGGTTTCATAAAAAGATGGGCCAAAGAATTTAGAGATCCTTATACGACAAAATTACTTTACACTTCTCTTGTCCGTCCAATTCTGGAATATGGTTCTTGCGTGTGGTCGCCGCAATATCAGATTCACCAAGATAGAATTGAGTCTGTTCAAAAGTAATTTTTACTTTTCGCTTTGCGTAGTTTCAACTGGGTACCAGGTGTAGACTTGCCATCTTATTCTAGTAGACTGCTTCTTATTAACCTACCTTCTCTTACTAATCGTCGTATTATGTTAGGTGTTACGTTTCTTTTCAAACTAATCAAGTACGACATTGATTCTCCTATTCTGCTTAACCAAATTAAATTCTGTATTCCTTCTAGAGTAACTCGTAATTATTTGCCACTTTCCTTGGACTTTTGTCATAATAATTATAGCTTGCATGATCCCTTTCGAGTTCTCTGTGCTGATTACAATAGACTGTTTAGAGTTTTCAATTCAGAGTCCTCCCTTAATTTGATCAAACTATCCATTCTTAACTACTTAACACTTAATAACAATTAACACTAATCCACCGATCTGATTGGGTTTTACTGGGTTTTCCCCAATCCCTTTGCAACAAATGTTGGATCGGTTTCTTTTTATTATCCCAGTTTAAATTTTAAATTTTAATTTTTAAATTTAATTTTAATTTAAATAAAATAAAATATTAATAATTATTTTTACATTTCATTACAATTTTAATTCTTAAATTTTATTGTTAATTCTTTACCCAGTCGACTGCCATTAGTTGACATTAAATTAAATTAAATAAATAAATTAAATAAATCCAGCCATGCTCTGACCCTCAGACATGCGCAAACCTAGCAACTTCTTGTATAATGACACCTTCCTCACAGGTCCAGTCGGCTGATGCACCTCATGTAGCTTTTTCCACGCTGCATTCGCCGATGCACAGTTTTTTATATATCCTAACTGTGATACCTTAACGCTCAACGTGATCATTGCCAATGCCTTTCGATCAAGAGCAGACCAGTCAACGCCTTCACCGGCACATGACTGCTGTAATTCGCCCGACGCAACATTCCAAAGCTCAGCATGCACCAACACGCACTTCATTTGGATACACCATGAGTCATAGTTGTTCTCCTCCAGCTTCTCGATCTGGTACAACGAACTTATGTTGTTTTCCCGTCGCAATTTATTGTCTTTCTAGTTGTTCCAAAAATAATCCGTGACTATTTTTCCATTCACCACATAAACACTCTTAAGTTCATAACACCTCCATCTAGGCTAGGACGAAACCTGGGCCCATAATCTGTTGGTTTGTGTTTGTTGCCGCAGCAGTAGCCCGGACGCGGAGAGTCATAAAATAAAGAGAAACGCGCGTACGTCTTTACTGTGCGAATGTTTATTAGAAAGAACTAACATTAAGCAGCATTCTGTTATAAACTTAACATAACATATTCATAGCATTCAATCAGCTGACATGCATGCATTGGTAACATAAACGATGATTTTCGACACATACATATATTGCGTAACAAAAACAAAAAATAGCCTACCGCCGCCGCCCCTCTTTAATGTTTTTGAGCTTTTAATTTATTTAATGAAAAATAATTAAAAACAAAAGAATGTCAATCGCGGCAGCAATCGAACCTCGACCTCGAACACGCTCAATATCATTGGCCTTAGAGTCCGGGACACAGTCCACTCAGCCACTGAACAATTCTCGCGGTCATCGGAAATGGTGAGACATTAGACAGAGCGAGAAAACGCAATATGCATTCATGTAATTAAATTTGGTACGCGCTAGAAATGCATACATATACCTATTGCCCTCTCGCTTAGTCGAATGCTTACGACACTTGTCTATTCGCTTCTGCATTTCTGGTAATTCAAATTGCGCGTGTCGTTCGAACACCGTATAAAATTTATCTCCGCCAAATTTTTAATATTAATCCAAATACAGCGCAATTTTCATTGCGAGTTTTTATATATGTATATCCGAAAATAAATATTGTAAATTAGACAGCTAGAATCTATATCTATGACTGCACATTACAGAACTTACTTAATTTGGGGAACATTGGAGTTGTGCAGAACATCTCAAGTCGACTCGTAGGTCACTAAAATTTAACTTTTTAAGAACAACTAGCCCCATTACATTTGCGGTAGCCTCCCCTTGGTGTTCCATGGGTACTGATTATTATACTATACTATACTATGATAACACAACCCCACAAAAAAACAAAAGTGTCATGATCTGGGTATGCGGCATATGCAGTTATATGTATTTTGGGTCGCTGAATCCGAATCCGGGAAATTCAGAAATTCTCCATCACGTTTGGATTTTGACCTAACCTCAAAAAACTGAAAAACCTTTGGATATCCCCCAAAAGATATAGAATCGTGATCTGGGCATGAAATATATGTTTTAACATGTATTTTGTCCTTCTAAGTCCGAATCCGAAGTCAAAATTTACATAGCACGTCTAAGTTTCGACATAACCTCAAAAAACTCGAAAAATTTGTGAAGCCCCAAAAAATAATGGGGGGTCATGATCCGGTCATGCGATATATGTTTCTATATGTTTTTAGACCTTCCAACAGCTGAAGAGCTAGCACATTTACATAATCCTCTAGGCGTCCTGTGTTTGATGATCGCCTTGTACGAGTTCATGTTCACGACACTCGACTTTCTTCATCCATAAAAATAAAACAAAACCAGATAATCCAATAAATTTTTTTATTTTGGTTTAAATATCTTATTCTTTACAAAGAGGAGAAAGTTCGTGTGCAGCTTAAGGCGTCGGAAGCTAAGCGCTCCCATCGGGGACAAAAACATAGTGAAAAGTCAAGTTAAAGAAAAACAACAAGTGCCCAAGGAGTTCGACCAAAGGACGACGGAAAACCTAGAAACATGAACCCAGTTGCAGGAGAGTCCAGGTGAGCTGGGAAATTATTAAGAATACCGAATGTTAAATAGTTCATAGCTGCGTAGATGGTGCGAGTAGGCAGGAGACAGGGCCTAATTAGCATAAGTAAACCACATTGAATAAAATCGTGTTAATTATTGTTAAATGAAACAACCCACAGTGATTTATTACAACATACCCTTCTAGTGAAAGTGTCATATACGTGTGTGTGCTGTGCGTGTGAGTGTGTACTTGCAGAGTCGTGCTTTTCTGGTATGCCGGTGCTCCGCTGGCCAGGGAACGATTCTGAACGTACACACGCACACTTCGTGCCGTGAGTGAACGTCAGTTGACGAGCGGGTGTGTGCGTGTGTTCTAACGCGTTGCGGCGTGGTGCAATACACCATCGAGCGACTTGTGGGAGCACGAGCACAGACACCTGCGGTCACGGGCGCTCTGCATGGTCAGCGGCCCCTCGTGATTCGTGTCGTGAGTGAAACGCCAGCTGGCAAGCGGGTGCACGAGCGTGTGCTTCAACAAGTTGCGACGTGGCGGAGTACACCACATAGCGACTTGTGAAAGTACAGGCGAACACACCTGCGGCCACGGGCATTTCTGCACGACCGGCGGCTGATCGTGAGTCGTGAGTGAGGCGCCAGCTGGCAAGCCAGTGTGTGAGTGGGGCTCTAACGAGTTTGCGGAGTGGTGCAATACGCCACTGAGCGGCTCGTGGGGGTACCTGCGAGAACACCTGCGGTCACGGGCGTGCTGCACGACTAACGATCGACCGTGAGAGGTGGCCAGCGAGGCACGCGTGACACGCGACACGTACACGTGGGTCCCAAACGGACCACGTGATGACCCGACATATGTAGCGACCCACATCTCTAGCTTATATACACGCGAGGCATCGACCACGTGTACTCCTATACCCTGTAGTACCCGAGTAGGGTCTGTCCGATTATTAGCTTTCTCCTACTAAAAGTCATACTAGTCCTAGTTTTATACAAATTTTCTGTAAAGACCCTGGCGGGACTGAGATATGTACCCCAGCCTGAGAAAGCATCCTTACATCCATCTGTAAAGGATTCTTTCTTAGGCTGGGGTACATATCTCAGTCCCGCCAGGGTCTTTACAGAAAATTTGTATAAAACTAGGACTAGTATGACTTTTAGTAGGAGAAAGCTAATAATCGGACAGACCCTACTCGGGTACTACAGGGTATAGGAGTACACGTGGTCGATGCCTCGCGTGTATATAAGCTAGAGATGTGGGTCGCTACATATGTCGGGTCATCACGTGGTCCGTTTGGGACCCACGTGTACGTGTCGCGTGTCACGCGTGCCTCGCTGGCCACCTCTCACGGTCGATCGTTAGTCGTGCAGCACGCCCGTGACCGCAGGTGTTCTCGCAGGTACCCCCACGAGCCGCTCAGTGGCGTATTGCACCACTCCGCAAACTCGTTAGAGCCCCACTCACACACTGGCTTGCCAGCTGGCGCCTCACTCACGACTCACGATCAGCCGCCGGTCGTGCAGAAATGCCCGTGGCCGCAGGTGTGTTCGCCTGTACTTTCACAAGTCGCTATGTGGTGTACTCCGCCACGTCGCAACTTGTTGAAGCACACGCTCGTGCACCCGCTTGCCAGCTGGCGTTTCACTCACGACACGAATCACGAGGGGCCGCTGACCATGCAGAGCGCCCGTGACCGCAGGTGTCTGTGCTCGTGCTCCCACAAGTCGCTCGATGGTGTATTGCACCACGCCGCAACGCGTTAGAACACACGCACACACCCGCTCGTCAACTGACGTTCACTCACGGCACGAAGTGTGCGTGTGTACGTTCAGAATCGTTCCCTGGCCAGCGGAGCACCGGCATACCAGAAAAGCACGACTCTGCAAGTACACACTCACACGCACAGCACACACACGTATATGACACTTTCACTAGAAGGGTATGTTGTAATAAATCACTGTGGGTTGTTTCATTTAACAATAATTAACACGATTTTATTCAATGTGGTTTACTTATGCTAATTAGGCCCTGTCTCCTGCCTACTCGCACCATCTACGCAGCTATGAACTATTTAACATTCGGTATTCTTAATAATTTCCCAGCTCACCTGGACTCTCCTGCAACTGGGTTCATGTTTCTAGGTTTTCCGTCGTCCTTTGGTCGAACTCCTTGGGCACTTGTTGTTTTTCTTTAACTTGACTTTTCACTATGTTTTTGTCCCCGATGGGAGCGCTTAGCTTCACGTAAGGATGCTTTCTCAGGCTGGGGTACATATCTCAGTCTCGCCAGGGTCTTTACAGAACATTTATATAAAACTAGGACTATTATGACTTTTAGTAAGAGAGAAGCTACTAGCAGGTCATACCCTACTGAGGTATTACAGGGTATAAGGGTACACGTGGTCGATGTCACGCATGTGTACTCGCTAGAAATGTGGGTCTCTATATGGATCGTATCATCACGTGGTCCGTTTGTGACTCGCGTGTACGTGTCGCGTGTCACGCGTGCCTGGCTGGCTGCTCGTCGTGCAGAAATGCCCGTGGCCGCAGGTGTGTTCGCCTGTACTTTCACAAGTCGCTTGTGGTGTATTCCACCACGCCGCAACTTGTTGAAGCACACGTTCGTGCACCCGCTTGCCAACTGGCGCTTCACTCACGACACGAGTCACGAGTGGCCGTTGACCATGTGGAACGCCCGTGACCGCAGGTGTCTTCGCTCGTGCTCCCACAAGTCGCTCGATGGTGTATTGCACCACGCCGCAACTCGTTAGAGCACACGCACACACACCCACTCGTCAACTGACGTCCACTCACGACTCGAAACGTGCGTGTGTACGCTCAGAGCCGCTCACTGGCCAGCGGAGCACCGGCACGCCAGAAGCACGACTCTGCAGGTACACACTCACACACAGCACACACGTACACGACACTTTCACGATGCTCTAAAGGGTATATTTAATAAATCACTGCGGGTTGTTTCATTTAAAATAGTTTATAACATATTTATTCACTGTTGCTTTCGTTATTTCCTATCGCTGAGCACTTATCCTAATTAGGCCCTGCCTCCTGCCTACTCGCACCATCTACGCAGCTACGAACTAATACATTCAGTATTTTAAGGTTTTCTCCTGCTCACCTGGAGTCTCCTGCTACAGGATTCATCGCGGGCTCTCGTCGATGTCCTCGGGCACTTGACACTAGTTTATTTTAAGCTAGGACTTGTCACTTTTATTAATTTCTTTGTCCCCGTGGGAGAGCTTTGCTTCCGGCACATTAAGCTGTTCACCAATGTAAGGATGCTTTCTCAGGCTGGGGTACATATCTCAGTCCCGCCAGGGTCTTTACAGAAAATTTGTATAAAACTAGGACTAGTATGACTTTTAGTAGGAGAAAGCTAATAATCGGACAGACCCTACTCGGGTACTACAGGGTATAGGAGTACACGTGGTCGATGCCTCGCGTGTATATAAGCTAGAGATGTGGGTCGCTACATATGTCGGGTCATCACGTGGTCCGTTTGGGACCCACGTGTACGTGTCGCGTGTCACGCGTGCCTCGCTGGCCACCTCTCACGGTCGATCGTTAGTCGTGCAGCACGCCCGTGACCGCAGGTGTTCTCGCAGGTACCCCCACGAGCCGCTCAGTGGCGTATTGCACCACTCCGCAAACTCGTTAGAGCCCCACTCACACACTGGCTTGCCAGCTGGCGCCTCACTCACGACTCACGATCAGCCGCCGGTCGTGCAGAAATGCCCGTGGCCGCAGGTGTGTTCGCCTGTACTTTCACAAGTCGCTATGTGGTGTACTCCGCCACGTCGCAACTTGTTGAAGCACACGCTCGTGCACCCGCTTGCCAGCTGGCGTTTCACTCACGACACGAATCACGAGGGGCCGCTGACCATGCAGAGCGCCCGTGACCGCAGGTGTCTGTGCTCGTGCTCCCACAAGTCGCTCGATGGTGTATTGCACCACGCCGCAACGCGTTAGAACACACGCACACACCCGCTCGTCAACTGACGTTCACTCACGGCACGAAGTGTGCGTGTGTACGTTCAGAATCGTTCCCTGGCCAGCGGAGCACCGGCATACCAGAAAAGCACGACTCTGCAAGTACACACTCACACGCACAGCACACACACGTATATGACACTTTCACTAGAAGGGTATGTTGTAATAAATCACTGTGGGTTGTTTCATTTAACAATAATTAACACGATTTTATTCAATGTGGTTTACTTATGCTAATTAGGCCCTGTCTCCTGCCTACTCGCACCATCTACGCAGCTATGAACTATTTAACATTCGGTATTCTTAATAATTTCCCAGCTCACCTGGACTCTCCTGCAACTGGGTTCATGTTTCTAGGTTTTCCGTCGTCCTTTGGTCGAACTCCTTGGGCACTTGTTGTTTTTCTTTAACTTGACTTTTCACTATGTTTTTGTCCCCGATGGGAGCGCTTAGCTTCCGACGCCTTAAGCTGCACACGAACTAATGTAGTTAGTTTATTTTATAGTGTTACTTATTTGTTTAATGACAATTGTTTGTAGTACATGTTGGAGCGCTGCAGCTTTAAACAATAGATTAATATAGAAAAGATATATTATGGAAATAAAAATAGATTGAATTACATTGAAATACATACAATACATAGAAACATTAAGTGAAATAACATAACATGTAAAACGAACAACTCTTATATTCTGTTAACGCTCGTCTTTGTTTCGGCTGTTTAATCCGCTGCAAAGAGGCCAAAGAGAGTAACTAATGTATAATAGAATTAGTCTGATTTCGATCTTGAGCGAATGAACTGCGATAAACTTATACCATAATAATGTTTTAATACCGGGTCAAATTCGTTATTTGTTAAATTTTGTATCTGAAAAACTCTTCTGATTTTACAGTACACTTTATATTGTTTAATGACAATAGTTCTTGCTTATTATTATTGAATTGTTTGATGACAATTAGCTCTAGTTGTATAAGTATATAGCGCGATTGAAAAAACTTGCGACTGCTCTCGCTCACCATTTGTAGCGTTCAACCAAAATGGGGATCGGTTGTATAGTTATGTTGTGTGAAACTTTGCACGTTATTAATTTCCGGCTCTAGCTCGTCGGCTTTGGGGGTGGGGGTCTTGTTCACACACAATAATCACAAAAAAAAATCAAGAAAAACGTGCTGCGACAAAAGGAACTAGAATTTACAAAACCGGAAGAGAAGACAGATAAACATGATCAAAACAGAAAGAAAGGATAGAAGATAGGAACCTAGAATGGTAAGCTGGCGAACTTAGGTGTTGAAGGCGTACGCTTTTGCCCACCCAACCATGATCATCTCCTTTGAACTTTTAGTTCAGGTGACCCCTTTTTCCCTACAACAGCGGGAGCGTTAGCATTGAGTTCAAAAAATTAAAATTTTAAAACATTATAAATTTAATTCTCTTTTAAAATATAGACATATGAACTAATTCCGTTAAACTAATCATATTCATTTAAAACAATTTAAGAAAATTTGTTTGTTTATAAATTAGTTTGTTTTTGCTCGTTCACTTTGGTTGTTACTTTTGTTTGCCACAGTTTTAGAGGCGTTGTTTTACAATTTGCATTTTTTTATAACTTTCAAATTTGTATTGCCTACTTTTGGCCGTTATCGACAAGGTGATTAAAAATTTTCTAAAAATTAATATGTAGTAGCCCGTGTCTAGTCACTCGGGTAGCACGCGTCTGATTTTTTTTTTTCAGTGAAAATTTTTTTTTAAATTAAAAATTTTGTTAATCTACATTTTGTGAATGGACAAGCCCACAATAGTGGCACAAACTACAATTAGTGACACCGAAAGTCGCTTTTAATGTAAAGCACGTGTTAATTTTTGCATAAGTTATTGAATATAAATAGTTTTGTTTTTCCGAAAGTGGGGCTCCGCTGCCCAACGGCTAGTGCTCGAAAGTGCCGGCAACAGGCATATGTCAGTTTTGTGTGTTGTAAAACTCGGGTCGCTTAGCATTTATTTTACGAAAAATGGAAAATAATGGTCCACAGCGGAAACCCTTGGACTTTACGTCGATGAAGCAAATCGCTGGCGCGGGCCCAAGAGAGATTCGTGAGCAATTGCTGAAGAACTTGCCGAATAAAATCTTAACCTCTTCTACATCTAATATTACAAATACAATTTGCAGTACAACCTTCACAGTTACATCAACCAGTTCAACCATCTCGTCGCCGTATATCTCCACTTTCTCGCTGTGTGGCAATGTATGTTCTACTTCTGCCAGCACGACATACAGCAGTGCTGTCGTCAGCTCAGTAGCGAATCCCCAGTCTTCCACAGGATGGCAAGATGTCTCTTTTACACCAGGTAAAGGGGGAACCAATAAGAGAGCAGGCTCAGCCCTTTTCCCAAAAAAGGCAAAGAAGGCAACAGCTGATCAGCCTTTGATCAACTCTACAAATCGTTTCCAACCCCTAAGTAACGAGGAAGACTTTGATGTAGCCGTTATATCTTCGAGTGACGATGATGAGCCTTGTTCGTCGAGGACCGCCCTCATTCGTGCTGCAAGGAAAGCGAGACGCGATCAACAGCTGGCTGGTGTTAACCAAGCTGCCCCCTCCACCACGAAACCAAGCCATCACTCTAAGGTGCCCAGAATGATGTTTCCTAATGTGGTGAACTTTACAGCATTTCGCACCGAGCTGGACGCCCTTGTAGGTGATTCCTACACTATCAAGGCTCTGAATTCGGGAGATTGCGCTGTTCAGTGCAACACCCCAGATATCTATAGGCAGGTGGCCCGGCATTTTCTGGAGAAAGGATCTTTGTTCCATCATCATCAGCTTCCTGAGGACCGGCCTTACAGAATCGTAATGCGTAACATCCACCACGGAGTTTCATCGGAGGACATTATCGCATGTCTACAAAATGAAGGCCATAGCGTTGTACGAATATATACTCCGCGCAAAAGGTCGACCTCGCTCCCTCTTAATATGAGATTCATTGATCTCAAAAAAGCGGAAAATAACAAGCTTGTTAAGAACATTCTTGTTGTCTGCAAGCATAGAGTCACTTGGGAGAAACCCCGTAAACAAGTTGAGCCTGTACAATGTCATAGGTGTCAAGGCTACGGTCACACCAAGGCTTACTGTTCTCGGCATTTTATTTGCAGAGAATGTGGAGAAAACCACCCCACTCTGGAGTGTAGGCTCGAACAAGATGATGCCAGACGCTGCTATCACTGTGGCAAGCCCCATGCAGCTAATTTTAAAGGTTGCATTAAGTACCTACAAGCGGCTTCTGCTCGTAAGCATCTTTTGAAGAGCAACGAACCCACCACTGCTAGTCCCGTAAACAGTACTCATCAATCCAATCCACCTACCTTTAGCGTTGGAAAGACATCTTTTGCGTCCATTGTCAGAGGCAATCAGCCTTCTGTGCAGCCAATAAACCCGCCTGCCGCTACTGTTTCAAATGCAAGTGCCAATCTGGATTCCAAACTGGAACAGCTTTTTCCAGGCTTGACAGAATGATGTCGTTAGTGGAAACGTTAATGCAATTGCTTCTGCAGACCCGCACTTCACCCTCTGCTGTTAACAATGGGTCCTCTTAAGATAGCAGCTTGGAATTCCAATGGGGCCTCCTCGAAGACCAATGAGATTCTCGCTTTTATCGAGCTTCACGATATAGATATTCTCCTTTTGTCAGAAACTCACTTCACCTCCCGGTCCACCTTCAGGATCTATGGCTTTACCCTACATACTGCCAACCATCCGGACGACAGCCAACATGGAGGTGCGGCGATCCTTGTTAGATCAACTATCTTTCATCAAACATTCACCACTCTGTCGCAAAATCATGTTCAGGCAGCAGTTATTCAGCTGACTTCAAGCAGAGGTAACTTTAATGTTGCCTCAGTATACTGCCCTCCTACTTTTAGATGGACAGATGCTATTGTTGGGCAGCTCATCACACAATTTGGCACAAAGTTCCTTGCAGCAGGTGATTGGAACGCAAAACACAGATGGTGGGGAAACTTCAGGGCGTGTACCAGAGGTAGGGTACTGTACTCTGCACTGGCGGAAGACGGAATCGACATCGTTGCAACTGGAGAAGCCACATGCTACCCTTATCGTCCAACTGCCACTCCAAGTGCTATCGATTTTGGGATCTCCAAAGGCTTTAGACAACAACAAATTAAGGTGCAAGTGCTGACAGAGTTATCATCTGACCATCTGCCTTTGCTCTTCGAGCTAGATGAAGACGCCCATTCATTTAAAGGTGTTACAAAAATGCTGTCATCGCACGCAAACATTCGGGTCTTCAAAGAACATATCGAGAGCACTGTAGAACTCAACATTCCCATTGACACCTGCAGTAGGCTGGAAGCATATGTCGACTACATCACATCTACTGTCGTTGAAGCTGCAAGGCAGGCTACACCAACCCGTCACCAAGCTGGTCTGACGACCATAAGGAGGTCTCCCATTTTAAGTTTGGAGGCTAGGGATCTGCTCAGCCACAAAAGACGCCTCAGAAGACAATACATCGCAACAGGAGATCCTAGCATTAAGCAGCAATATTCAAGTATTACTAATAGACTGCGCCGTTTGCTAGCCAATAACCGTAGAGCAAATCTAGATACCTTGTTGGAGAGTGCTGGTCCTGATAATAATAATGGCTTCTCAATATGGAGACTCACGAGAGGCATCAAGAGACAGCCTTTGTTTCAATCACCAGTCCAGAATCGAAGTGGCCTATGGCTTAAGACGGATGATGAGAAAGCAAGCGCTTTTGCTTCGCACCTCTCTTCCACCTTCATGCCCTTCAATTTAACGGACGACTCCACTCGTGAAGCCATCACAAATTTCTTGGATACTCCGACTGCTCCGACCCGCCCCATAAGACATATCTCTCCGCAGGAAGTTATGATGCAACTAAAGGCACTGCAACCAAAAAAAACCCCTGGTTACGATGGAATAGATAACCGTACTGCAAAACTTTTACCACGCAAAGGAGTCCTTGCCCTTGTAAAAATGTTCAATGCTATGTTAAGACTAGGTCATTTCCCCAGGCAATGGAAGCGTGCGCGTATTGTAATGATCCCCAAAGCTGGAAAGTCACCAACACAGATTGACTCATACCGCCCGATTAGCCTACTACCAACTTTCTCCAAGATTTTTGAGAGAATTTTGCTAACCCGGTTGATGGAACTGCCGCAGGTAATAGAACACCTTCCTCAACACCAATTTGGCTTTAGGAAGTCCCATGGTTGCCCCGAACAAATCCATCGCCTCGTAAAGCATGCAACGCATGGCTTTGAGCACAAGCTTTACACAGTTGGCGTGTTCTTGGACGTAAAGCAAGCATTTGATAAGGTGTGGCACGAAGGACTGTTATATAAGATGAAGGATCTCCTCCCTGCACCCCACTTTGCCATCCTCAACTCCTTTATTGCTAACAGGACCTTTGATGTTGCAATACGAGACTCTCGGTCTAGCTTAGAACGCATTTATGCAGGGGTTCCACAAGGAAGTGTTCTTGGACCCTTCCTGTATACCCTGTACACTGCAGATATGCCAACTCCTGTCACCAACACCGATGAAGCTCAGCTTCTCCTGGCCACTTACGCTGATGACACCGCCATGCTTGCGTCCCACTCATCCCTGCAAATTGCCTCCAATGCGGTTCAGGAATGGCTGTATGCATTTGAGCGATGGACTGCCAAATGGAACATAGCGATTAACTGCTCGAAATCGGCCTGTGTCACTTTTACCTTGCGACCCCAAACCTGCCTAGGTCTATTTTTTGACGGAAATATAATCAGCTGCGTCTCATCATATTGCTACCTTGGAGTTCACCTTGATCGGACGCTGACCTGTGAGCAACCGAATAATTGAAAGGGACCTAAAAGTTGTCCCATTGGGAGACCAAATAAATTTCCACAGCAGCCGATACGCCGACAGGCTTGTCGCCCATCCGAATCCGTTGGCAAATAACCTCGTCGACCCCATTTCCCTCCGACGACTGAAGAGAACACATCCTCATGACATCCTTACTCGTAAGATAGCATAATCCTTCATTTGTACTTTGTATATATTATTTAAGGCAATTTATCCATATTATTTTTTAAGCCAGACATTAGGTTAAGTTCATAAGATACTGAACGATTCCTATTGACTATAATAATAATAAATTGAACTTTGAACATAAAAAAAAAAAAAAAAAAAAATTTTCTTGTTGAAACTGTATGATTTTAAATTGCTTTACACTACATTTTAAACATAAAAAAATATATTGATTTGACTTACGGTGATTCCGTCGGCGATCGATCAACCTCTGGCTCGGCACCTGATTGCTTAAAGTTTATTCAAATATAGTATTAAAGCAACCAACATATTCAACATAGGTATTTGCATATAAACAGACATAAAAGGGGAAAAGACTAACAACCCAAAGTGAACATTATTTTTATATTAACAAATAAATTACTTATTATAAATCATACTAGATAAAAAAAACGATAAATTAAATAAACATTTCTATATATTTTTTTTTTAATAAGCATGGCTTACGACCTGCATTTGTTAATAACATTTTAGCTGACTCAAGGTCAATATCGGTTCGATTTCTGCATCATAGCTTATCTAGTCGATATTATTGAAACAATTGTACATTCAAGCCCGCTCCTTGTCTTTTGACAAGTGTTCTTGTTGTGTTTGGCAATAATATCGACTAGATAAGCTATGATGCAGAAATCGAACCGATATTGACCTTGAGTCAGCTAAAATGTTATTAACAAATGCAGGTCGTAAGCCATGCTTATTAAAAATAACGGTAGACACACCGGATAATGCTCTACACCAATAGAGCTTAATGCACCTTTTAACTAAGTGCAACTGCAATCAGGAATTCTCGCAGAAGAATTCAATGCAGGATTAAGTCCAAACACAACAAGAGACAAGCTTGGTTTATTGAATTGGTTTCCACCTCGGCACCACTAGAATTCCCAACTAGTTCTAGCAGTGTGGAGATGAAACTGCCTTCGATCACCAAGTAAGTCAGCGATGAATGCTGATGATCGAAGTTGGCTACTTCGTGAAACAATTGTACATTCAAGCCCGCTCCTTGTCTTTTGACAAGTGTTCTTGTTGTGTTTGGCAATAATATCGACTAGATAAGCTATGATGCAGAAATCGAACCGATATTGACCTTGAGTCAGCTAAAATGTTATATTTTTTTTTTTTTTTTTTTTTTTTAATATATTTTCTTTTTATCTTTATTTTTATTAAGTCATACGGGGAAATTCCAATATCCCCTTTGTGTCCTTTTTATCTATTAATTCTGCCCATTTTAGGCGCGCCGGCTAACTAACTATAGTTTAGCGTTATCTATTTTGTGTTGTATGTTAAATCTGTATTTTTAAAAAACCATACCCTCCCCCGGGATTCGAACCCGGAACCCCTGTATAATAGTCATACGCCTCACACGACTTGACTACAGGGGTTGGCTCTATATAATTATTCCTATTTTTTTTTTTTTTTTTTTTTATATCTTAATATATTTATTTGTTCCATTAGGGATCAGAATACAAGTGTTACTATAACCTAATGAGTATCTATGTTTGTTACTTCTCCAAGACTAGTTTAGTGTAGTTTCTGTGAATTAATAATAATATAAGTGTATGTTTCTAGTAGTTAAATTGTTAATGATTATTTATAATGTACTATGGAAGTGTCTCCTTTTAAGACGTCTTATAGAAATTGTCCGTCTTAAACGTCGGGCAAGTCGGTTACAGTGCATGGTCAGTCTGTCGTTGTATCTGCTTGAGTGAAATGAGATCTGCTCCTCCACCGTACGCAGTTTGAGATCTCTGTGAAGTGTCTTATTGTTTATGTACCATTCGCAGCCGGTAATGAGTCTCAAGCACTTGTTCTGTACTGTCTGGATTCTTTTTCTATGAGTTGCTGCTGCAATACCCCAGAGTTGAATGCCATAACTCCAAGTCGGTGCAATTATTTGTTGGTAGATTAACCGTTTGCACCGAAGTGCCAATTTGCTCCTTTTATTGAGCAGCCAGTACAACTTGCTCCTTTTTGCGTTGCACATTGCGACTGTGTTGGCTATGTGGTCACGAAAAGTCAAAGCGAGAGTCTAATGTCAAGCCAAGGTATTTGGCTTTTGTTGATTGCTCGATTGGAGTGTCGTTAATAAAAACTGCTGGTGTCGTACTGCGACGTAGGGTGAAGCAGATGTTTGCACTTTTTTGGGCGTTGATGCCCAAGTTCCATCTTCTGGCCCATTCTTGAAATGAATTCAGGTATTCCTGAATGCCGTCGGAAGCCCCATATTCACTGGATGCCGAGTAAAGTATGCAGACGTCATCAGCGAATGTGGCTAGCAGCATCTTTTCCCTGTTTATATCCATTCCTGTCGCATTTGGAGTAGGAATGTCTGATGTAAATATGGAGTACAGCAGCGGTGCTAAGACACTTCCTTGGGGGACACCGACATTTAGAGGTCGACTGAATGATATTGAGTCTTGGCATTGGACTTCGAATTCTCTTTCGGAGAGGAACGATCGGATAAGGCTGAAGTGATTTGCTGGCAGTAGTCCCGGATGCCAGACTCTGTCAAACGCTTGCTGGATGTCTAGAAATACTCCATTGCAGTACTCTCTTCGGTCGAATGCCTTAAGAATATGGTTAACCACCCGATGCAGTTGCTCTACGGTGCTGTGACCCGACCGGAATCCAAACTGATGGAGCGGAATTGTTTTATTGGCATCCATATACTCAAAAAGCCGGGATATGTACAGTCTTTCGAATACTTTCGATAGGGATGGTAGAAGACTTATCGGCCGGTAGGAACTGGGGTCCTGTTCCGGCTTCCCTGGCTTTAGGATCATTGAGATCCTCGCATTCTTCCATTGCTTAGGAAAGTATTCTATCCTTAAGATCGCATTAAATATCAAAGTAATCAAGAGGAGCGCTCGCTTTGGAAGAATTCTTAAAATGGCGTTTGTTATCATATCCTTACCAGGAGCCTTTTTGACTTTAAGTGTTCGAATCATTTTTTGCACTTGCTCGAGCCGAATGGGTCTGATGGGCGGGGACATCTGAAATGGGCGGCGTATTATTTCGTCGACTTTATCAATTTCATCCTGCGACGCGGTATTAAAAGCCGTGAATCTTTGGGCTAGGTGATCTGCGAATATTTGCGCCTGTTCAAAAGAGGAGCGGCACCAGTTACCAGCGGTATTTTGGAGCGGGGTTATTCGTTTAGGTTGACTCTTAATATTTTTTGTGAAGGACCAGATGGAGTAGCTGGCGTCCTCGGTGTAATCCATATTAGATAGCAATCGTTCGAACCAGGCTTGCCTTAATTCTACTAGAGCCTCTTGCAACTCCCTTGCACTCCTGTACCATTGGGCCTGGTCGAGGGGGTGAAGAGTTTGCAGGTAGACCCGACGATGCGCTCTCTTGGTAGCTAAGAGACCCGATATAGCTGGAGGCGGGCGAACAGGATGATTTGAAGACCTCGCTCCTCGCTCGTTGCGTTCATTTTCATGTTCGTTGGCTCGGTTGACTGCTTGTTGTATTTTGGCGTTAAACATGTCGATTGCCTCATCTATGTCCCTTGCTGAGTTGAACGATAGGTTGAGTTCTATGGACCTACTCGGGCTTCTAGAGTTCCATGGACCTACAGGGCTTCTTTGAACGTAGAGATATTCGCGTACTTGCTCAAAAGCTTAGGGCGATTTGATTGTAGGGTAGCTTGGGCATTGACTGACAGAATGAGAGCCAGGTGGTCTGAGTCTAGGTCCCAGTTTTCCTGAATCATAAGTCTTTCTCTGGGTATTCCTCGAAAGACTGCGAAGTCTAAATGGGAAGGTCTTCGACCTGCTTGGCTTGGGAAGTAGGTGGGAGATCCTGTTGCCAGGATATCAGCATTGTTTGCAAAGGCGCTAGTGGAGCTAATGATTTCCGATCCCCACCAAGCGTGCTTCGCGTTCCAGTCGCCGCCAATTAGGTATCTCGTGCTATTCGTGGCCAGGATTATGTCGTCAAAGTCAGCTGCAGTCCAATTGTAACCCGGGGGGCAGTAAATCGCACCAATCAGGAATTCAGCAAGGTCCGTTTGCACTAGGGCTCCAGCTAATTGCACTCTATTAGACACTATAGGCTCAATAGGGACGTGCCTGATCTTCCTGTTGATGAGAATGGCGGCACCTCCCCTAGGCGCTCCATCTCGATGGTTGGCTGTGTACACATCGAATCCATATAGTCGAATTTGTGCAGTCTTGGTTTCTGAGAGCATGATTATGTCCACTCCCCCTCTCTCGGCAAAGTTACCAATCTCCAGAAGCTTCCGAGAAACTCCTCGTGCGTTCCAGATTAAGGCTTTAAGTGGGGTCATTAATGGAGGTTAGCATTGTTTGTGCTCAGCATCTGCAGCATTTGGGCTTGCATGATGTGGAGACCTTCAACAGCTTTGATGAGAGAGGATAACATTCTCTCCATGTTGCTTTCTAACAGCCTCTCGTCCTGTTGCTGCTGCTGCCGCTGGCTCTGTTGTTGCTGGCGCACTGCCTCTGTCAGATTCTGCGACTGTTGACTTTGTCCCTTTGGTGTATGGTCCATTGATAGGCCGGCCCTGGTTACTTGTGCATATGAAACTCCGTTATTTGGAGTAGTGGCTGGAGCATTCTGCGGTAAGGTCCAAGGCGCATGTCGAGTCTGTTTTTTTTCTTTGGGTCTGGTTTTCTTTTCGTAGGCTATAAAGAATTCACAGCCGCGAAAGTTGGCAGGATGTGGGCCCTGGCAGTGGATGCATGTAGCCAATTCATCCTTGCTCCTGGAGCATTCAGATGACTTGTGGTCTTTTCCACAAGAGACACAACGAAAGGGTCTTCGGCAGTATTTTGCCGTGTGCCCGTACTCCTGGCAACGCCGACACTGTACGATGTCTTGCGACTTCCTAGCCGTTTCGATACGAACCAGTTGATGACAGAGGGCCCGGACCTCAAGGATCTCCTTGTTGTTGTCCTTCGCTTCAATGTTAATAAAGAAGAGGTTCATCCTCTCTCTAGTCTTCTTGCTAATTGGGTTGTGGATGGTAAGCACTGAATGGCCCAAATTTTTAAGTTCAGCTGCGATTTGAGTGTGAATCTGCGAATAATGCAATCCCCTCACAACAACTCTAAATGGCTTGTCTTCCTTAAGCTGGTACGAGTGAAACTCGATCTTCATTTCCTCGAGTTGTCGGACAATCTTCCGATATGTGTCCGAGTCATCCGCATATATCCGACGAGATTCACCCATGGACGACTTGACGTGCAGTTTACTTAGACTGCAGACTTCCTCAATGCATAGCAGCAGCTCGTTGATGCTGATAATGTCTCTAAGGACTATAGGAGGGGGCTTTGGCTGAGCCTTCTGGGCAATGACAGGGAATGATGATCTTTTCGTTGCCTTCGCACTCGAGCTAGGGGAGGTTTGTCTTTTAGCCTTGTTGTCTCTGGCCGCTATGCGGAGACGAGCTGCGGCTGCAGCGGCACTGGTAGATGGGCCATCGGTTTCTGTGGCATCGGTTTCTGTGTCATAGTCCATCTCATCACCATCGTCAGACAAAATGTCAAATCTGTTTGCTGTATTTGTGACATCGTTGTTTTTATCCGAATCGCGGACTCGCTTGTTGTAGTGGGGAAGGGAGGAGGTCACCTTTCTCTTGTTACTCTGAATTTTCATCCATCTGCTTGGTTGTATGGCAGGGTCATTAGGTGATTGTGGTAAGGGGGGGAAAGTGGAAGGTGAACTGGCTGATGGTGTAGTCGTTTTGGTGGATTGCGAGGTGGCCGTCGCTTTAGTGATCGAGCTGGAGACACAAGTTGCGCTGTTTGTGGGGACTGCTATATCTACGGATGACATGATCATAGACTCTTTGATCAATTTGGCGCGTATATCGGCTCCCGATAGACCTCCAGCTATTGCTTTCATCGAAGCTTTTTTCTTCATCATTAATAAGATGTAATTTTGCTTGCCCAAGGGGCAAGCGCGCGGGCCGTTGATGAGAAACCAGAAAGTTGTTCTTATTATACTGTGTTTGCGCTGACACCGCACGCAACGATGTCAGTAGATGGGAAGTGCGCAGCTAGGCACACGAGGAAAAAACGATAAGTAATTTTTTATAAATTTTTTAAAATTTTTCACTGGAAAAATAAAATTAGACGCGTGCTATTCAAGTGACTAGATGGGAATGATTCCTATTATTATTATTCCTATTCCTTCCGCTCTCGAAAGTATGTTGTAGAACTCGAGATAACCCTCAGTCAATTATATCCATTTTAAAATTGTTACAGATTTGATTGTTGCTGAAGTAAGGCTCTGACAGACAATTTAAATTATTTTACAATGGGATTATCTATTTAATGACTCATTTTCTTTGGTTTTGGGCCTATATTGAACGTGTGGTCCCTTAGCATGAAATCGGCATTTGGCTAGACAATTAATTATTCATTATTTTGCTGCCTTTTAGGGGAATGTAAGAATGCTACTCCGTCTTAGCGGAGTTGCAAGGCCTACTCTTGGAACTATTTCTTAATTCGTTGGGCTTGTTTAACTATTTTTAAAGGATGATGATGATGATTTCGGCCGAGCTCGTCGATCTGCCGATGCTTGTTCTAAGTTTTCTACCCTGACCGGGATTTTTGTCGGTGACGCGCTCTTGCTCAATTTCCAATTCTTTGCCAGGTCCCAATTAGTTAAATTTTGCCAAAATTTATATTTTTTGTTTAGATATTTTGGCATTTTTTTTTAAGCCACTTATAGTTTACCCGAGGACGTTGAAAACTCCAGCGTTTTCCTTGAATTCTCGGGATGTCTCCAGCCACTTTTAAGATTTTCTCTGCACTTTCACTTTTCCCGCTTTCAGCCTTTCTCAGGCGCCAACTCTTTCGCTAATGCTGACTTGCACTTTCTTTCTCCCGAGCTCTGCTTCCTTCTAGACCCCTGGTGATCTGGGTATTTTTCTCCTAATTACAATTGGCCCATGGGTCTACAACTCGTAGTGTAGCCAACTACTTCAAATATTTTAATAATATTCATAGCATACTTTTAAGGATCTTCTATTTTTTTTTTTTTTTTTTTTTTTATATATATCTTAATATATTTATTTGTTCCATTAGGGATCAGAATACAAGTGTTACTATAACCTAATGAGTATCTATGTTTGTTACTTCTCCAAGACTAGTTTAGTGTAGTTTCTGTGAATTAATAATAATATAAGTGTATGTTTCTAGTAGTTAAATTGTAAATGATTATTTATAATGTACTATGGAAGTGTCTCCTTTTAAGACGTCTTATAGGAATTGTCCGTCTTAAACGTCGGGCAAGTTGGTTACAGTGCATGGTCAGTCTGTCGTTGTATCTGCTTGAGTGAAATGAGATCTGCTCCTCCACCGTACGCAGTTTGAGATCTTTGTGAAGTGTCTTATTGTTTATGTACCATTCGCAGCCGGTAATGAGTCTCAAGCACTTGTTCTGAACTGTCTGGATTCTTTTTCTATGAGTTGCTGCTGCAATACCCCAGATTTGAATGCCATAACTCCAAGTCGGTGCAATTATTTGTTGGTAGATTAACCGTTTGCACCGAAGTGCCAACTTGCTCCTTTTATTGAGCAGCCAGTACAACTTGCTCCTTTTTGCGTTGCACATTGCGACTGTGTTGGCTATGTGATCACGAAAAGTCAGGCGAGAGTCTAATGTCAAGCCAAGGTATTTGGCTTTTGTTGATTGCTCGATTGGAGTGTCGTTAATAAAAACTGCTGGTGTCGTACTGCGACGTAGGGTGAAGCAGATGTTTGCACTTTTTTGGGCGTTGATGCTCAAGTTCCATCTTCTGGCCCATTCTTGAAATGAATTCAGGTATTCCTGAATGCCGTCGGAAGCCCCATATTCACTGGTTGCCGAGTAAAGTATGCAGACGTCATCAGCGAATGTGGCTAGCAACATCTTTTCCTTGTTTATATCCATTTCTGTCGCATTTGGAGTTGGAATGTCTGATGTAAATATGGAGTACAGCAGCGGTGCTAAGACACTTCTTTGGGGGACACCGACATTTAGAGGTCGACTGGATGATATTGAGTCTTGGCATTGGACTTCGAATTCTCTTTCGGAGAGGAACGATCGGATAAGGCTGAAGTGATTTGCTGGCAGCGCTAGCTTGACTTTTGCCAGTAGTCCCGGATGCCAGACTCTGTCAAACGCTTGCTGGATGTTTAGAAATACTCCATTGCAGTACTCTCTTCGATCTTCTATAAATTTTTTTTCACCTCTCATTAGTTGCCTACTTTTGGGCTTCAATATCTTTTATTTAAAATATATTTTTTTTTTATTTTTATTTTTATTAAGTCATACGGGGAAAATCCAATATCCCCTTTGTGTCCTTTTTATACCCTTCGACCATTGAAAATGGTCAAAAAAGGGTATACTAACTTTGTGCAAATGTATGTAACAGGCAGAAGGAGGCGTGGCAGACCCCATAAAGTATATATATTCTTACTCAAGATCACTAACCGAGTCGATTGAGCCATGTCTGTCTGTCTGTCCGGATGTCCGGATGTCCGTCTGACCAGATGAACACACAGATCTCAGCTATTATTAATGCTAGAGACACCAAATTTGGAATGAAGGTTCCTATGCACTCGGCGCAGATCAAGTTTATTTCAAATGTTAGGTGCCACGCCCACCGCCCCCACACTTAATTTGTAAGCGCTGTATAAAAGATACAACTTTCTGACTTTAACATATACTAAGCTGAATGAAATGGGGGAATTGGGGGAAGGTATACAAGGTAAAGCTACTGACTGCGTTCAACTTGGTGGGCGCCAGTGTGATCCTTGTCCCTGCTTTCTTCAAGTTGACGCACTACCTCCACGTGGTTTTCCCTGGATTGTAACTTAGCAACCGCTGAGTTATAAACCAAAGTGCACGGCGGGATCCTAATCCTTAAATTAGGTTTTGGCGTAGGACTTGATATCCACCCAAGGAAAACAGCACATCAGTGAAGAATGCAAGAGGAGCCTCGGATAGATACCCGAAAAACGTTGACGACCACGGTCTACGTAGTCTCCAAATTACAATCCGATCGGACAATAATCACAGAAGTTATTTAAGAAAGTATGAGCATAAAACCAAATGCTTCTGTCAGCTAACAAGGGAGGAGGGCGAGCGCGAAGCGCGAGCGCCATCTGTCGGGATTAATTTCAAAGCATGTGCATATGCATATGTGTATAAGTTTAACAAATTAAACTACACGGGAACATAGGTCGAAGGGTATCCCACTGTCGCGTGCTGCGCGACTGTTGCTTTTCTTACTGGTTATCTATTAATTCTGCCCATTTTAGGCGCGCCGGCTAAATAACTATAGTTTAGCATTATCTATTTTGTGTTTATATTTTAAATCTGTATTTTTCAAAAAACCATGCCCTTCCCCGAGTCGGTGCTACACATTTAACTCAAAGTCCCTTCTTTTGGTTTTTTCCGTTAATAAGCGTTGCCACTGCGCGTTACTCTCTTGCTCCCTGTTTTATTGTTTATTTTAGTTCCCTGATCTGGTTCATTTCCCACAATCGGCCCTTCTGATACATCATTCGACCCGAATGAATTGCCGACCCCTGTAGTCGAGTCGTCTGAGGCGTATGATTATTATACAGGGGTTCCTGGTTCGAATCCCGGGGGAGGGCATGGCTTTTTAAAAATACAGATTTAACATAAAAAACACAAAATAGATAACGCTAAAACTATAGTTAGTTAGCCGGCGCGCCTAAAATGGGCAGAATTAATAGATAAAAAGGACACAAAGGGGATATTGGATTTTCCCCGTATGACTTAAATAAAAATAGAGATAAAACAAAATATATATTTTTTCTTTTGTTGTGCAAAACTTATTTATTTATTATTGTTATAATCAGTAGGAATCGTTCAGTGTCATCTGAGCTTAACCTAATGTTTGGCTTAAAAAAAGAAAATGGGTAAAGTGCCTTAACTAATATATATAATAAAGGATTATACTATCTTACGACTAAGGAGGTCATGTGGATGAGTTCTTTTCAAGCGTCGGAGGGGAATAGGGTCGACGAGGTTATTCGCCAACGTATTTGGGTGGGCAACAAGCCTGTCGGCGTATCGGCTGCTGTGAAAGTTAATTTGGTCTCCCAATGGGACAACTTTTAGGTCCCTTTCAATTATTCGGTTGCTCACATACCAAGGTAGCCCAGATGCATGTCGTGCCGCTCGTGATTGTACTACTCTAAGCCTATTGAGCTGAGTCTTGGAGGCTGTTCCCCACACCTGGATGGCGTACGTCACGCTTCCATTGCCTGGGACTCCTAGGACTCCTTTGCGTGGTAAAAGTTTTGCAGTACGGTTATCTATTCCATCGTAACCAGGGGTTTTTTTGGTTGCAGTGCCTTTAGTTGCATCATAACTTCCTGCGGAGAGATATGTCTTATGGGGCGGGTCGGAGCAGTCGGAGTATCCAAGAAATTTGTGATGGCTTCACGAGTGGAGTCGTCCGTTAAATTGAAGGGCATGAAGGTGGAAGAGAGGTGCGAAGCAAAAGCGCTTGCTTTCTCATCATCCGTCTTAACCCATAGGCCACTTCTGGACTGGTGATTGAAACAAAGGCTGCCTCTTGATGCCTCTCGTGAGTCTCCATATTGAGAAGCCATTATTATTATCAGGACCAGCACTCTCCAACAAGGTATCTAGATTTGCTCTACGGTTATTGGCTAGCAAACGGCGCAGTCTATTTGTAATACTTGAATATTGCTGCTTAATGCTAGGATCTCCTGTTGCGATGTATTGTCTTCTGAGGCGTCTTTTGTGGCTGAGCAGATCCCTAGCCTCCAAACTTAAAATGGGAGACCTCCTTAAGGTCGTCAGACCAGCTTGGTGACGGGTTGGTGTAGCCTGCCTTGCAGCTTCAACGACAGTAGATGTGATGTAGTCGACATATGCTTCCAGCCTACTGCAGGTGTCAATGGGAATGTTGAGTTCTACAGTGCTCTCGATATGTTCTTTGAAGACCCGAATGTTTGCGTGCGATGACAGCATTTTTGTAACACCTTTAAATGAATGGGCGTCTTCATCTAGTTCGAAGAGCAAAGGCAAATGGTCAGATGATAACTCTGTCAGCACTTGCACCTTAATTTGTTGTTGTCTAAAGCCTTTGGAGATCCCAAAATCGATAGCACTTGGAGTGGCAGTTGGACGATAAGGGTAGCATGTGGCTTCTCCAGTTGCAACGATGTCGATTCCGTCTTCCGCCAGTGCAGAGTACAGCACCCTACCTCTGGTACACGCCCTGAAGTTTCCCCACCATCTGTGTTTTGCGTTCCAATCACCTGCTGCAAGGAACTTTGTGCCAAATTGTGTGATGAGCTGCCCAACAATAGCCACAGTCCATCTAAAAGTAGGAGGGCAGTATACTGAGGCAACATTAAAGTTACCTCTGCTTGAAGTCAGCTGAATAACTGCTGCCTGAAAATGATTTTGCGACAGAGTGGTGAATGTTTGATGAAAGATAGTTGATCTAACAAGGATCGCCGCACCTCCGTGTTGGCTGTCGTCCGGATGGTTGGCAGTATGTAGGGTAAAGCCATAGATCCTGAAGGTGGACCGGGAGGTGAAGTGAGTTTCTGACAAAAGGAGAATATCTATATCGTGAAGATCGATAAAAGCGAGAATCTCATTGGTCTTCGAGGAGGCCCCATTGGAATTCCAAGCTGCTATCTTAAGAGGACCCATTGTTAACAGCAGAGGGTGAAGTGCGGGTCTGCAGAAGCAATAGCATTAACGTTTCCACAAACGACATCATTCTGTCAAGCCTGGAAAAAAGCTGTTCCAGTTTGGAATCCAGATTATTGGCTGCACAGAAGGCTGATTGCCTCTGACAATGGACGCAAAAGATGTCTTTCCAACGCTAAAGGTAGGTGGATTGGATTGATGAGTACTGTTTACGGGACTAGCAGTGGTGGGTTCGTTGGTCTTCAAAAGATGCTTACGAGCAGAAGCCGCTTGTAGGTACTTAATGCAACCTTTAAAATTAGCTGCATGGGGCTTGCCACAGTGATAGCAGCGTCTGGCATCATCTTGTTCGAGCCTACACTCCAGAGTGGGGTGGTTTTCTCCACATTCTCTGCAAATAAAATGCCGAGAACAGTAAGCCTTGGTGTGACCGTAGCCTTGACACCTACGACATTGTACAGGCTCAACTTGTTTACGGGGTTTCTCCCAAGTGACTCTATGCTTGCAGACAACAAGAATGTTCTTAACAAGCTTGTTATTTTCCGCTTTTTTGAGATCAATGAATCTCATATTAAGAGGGAGCGAGGTCGACCTTTTGCGCGGAGTATATATTCGTACAACGCTATGGCCTTCATTTTGTAGACATGCGATAATGTCCTCCGATGAAACTCCGTGGTGGATGTTACGCATTACGATTCTGTAAGGCCGGTCCTGAGGAAGCTGATGATGATGGAACAAAGATCCTTTTTCCAGAAAATGCCGTGCCACCTGCCTATAGATATCTGGGGTGTTGCACTGAACAGCGCAATCTCCCGAATTCATAGCCTTGATAGTGTAGGAATCACCTACAAGGGCGTCCAGCTCGGTGCGAAATGCTGTAAAGTTCACCACATTAGGAAACATCATTCTGGGCACCTTAGAGTGATGGATTGGTTTCGTGGTGGAGGGGGCAGCTTGGTTAACACCAGCCAGCTGTTGATCGCGTCTCGCTTTCCTTGCAGCACGAATGAGGGCGGTCCTCGACGAACAAGGCTCATCATCGTCACTCGAAGATATAACGGCTACATCGAAGTCTTCCTCGTTACTTAGGGGTTGGAAACGATTTGTAGAGTTGATCAAAGGCTGATCAGCTGTTGCCTTCTTTGCCTTTTTTGGGAAAAGGGCTGAGCCTGCTCTCTTATTGGTTCCCCCTTTACCTGGTGTAAAAGAGACATCTTGCCATCCTGTGGAAGACTGGGGATTCGCTACTGAGCTGACGACAGCACTGCTGTATGTCGTGCTGGCAGAAGTAGAACATACATTGCCACACAGCGAGAAAGTGGAGATATACGGCGACGAGATGGTTGAACTGGTTGATGTAACTGTGAAGGTTGTACTGCAAATTGTATTTGTAATATTAGATGTAGAAGAGGTTAAGATTTTATTGGGCAAGTTCGTCAGCAATTGCTCACAAATCTCTCTTGGGCCCGCGCCAGCGATTTGCTTCATCGACGTAAAGTATAAGGATTTCCGCTGTGGACCATTATTTTCCATTTTTCGTAAAATAAATGCTAAGCGACCCGAGTTTTACAACACACAAAACTGTCATATGCCTGTTGCCGGCACTTTCGAGCACTAGCCGTTGGGCAGCGGAGCCCCACTTTCGGAAAAACAAAACTATTTATATTCAATAACTTATGCAAATATTAACACGTGCTTTACATTAAAAGCGACAGCATGAGCTGTCAATAGATATTTAGAGTGTACTCTCTTGGTGATCGGTCGTGTTTGGCTTTTGCTCCTAATTATTTTCTTATTATTTACCTTAACTCACAATAACATTAACTCAGTTGATTTCAAATCAGTGCTAATTAGTCAATGGTAACTGTGTGTGTATAAATTCAACATAGAGAACGTTGGTGTAATTGGTAAATTGTAATTTAAATTGTATTTCTGTACATTTATTTTGCTGGCGCGTCTTCAGCGTCTTTGAAATTTGTTTTTGTTTTTGTTTCAATTTTACACTCCCACGCTTTTTCGCTCTCACGTTTGCTCCGCTCTCTTAGTGCGCTGCTTTGTGTCAACGATACAGCTGTAGTTGTTGTTCTATTGTTTTACTCTCGCCTTCGAGCTTACTCTTTTACGCTCTCCCACTCTCACGTCTTTTTAAGCTCTCCGAGTGTACTGCGTTGTGTTAGTGCTCACTTTTACAGCTCTCCCTTTGGAATCAGCTGTGTTGTTATAATTGTCGCAACCTTTCTTTTCTTTGCTCTCTATCTCTGTAACAGTTCTTTCCTAGCTTTTTGTTTTTGTTTGATCTTTCCTCTTTGCTTCTGTATAACTATTTATTTCTTTTGGTGTTCCCTACATTAGTTGAGGCATATCACTTTTCATTAATAATGGAGGCTTGTTGTGCAATTACACACAAGTGTACAGCCGATTCAAATCCTGACTTTGTTTCGTGCTGGTTATGCGAAAAGGTTTTCCATATTAAGTGCGTTGGCTTAACCATCCGTATTAAGGACGCTTTATACACCAAGTCTGGCCTACATTGGTCTTGCAATTTCTGTCGGGGCAAGGAACTCAATTTAAGCAGCATTCTCAGGCAGACTAAGCTAGAACTTTATAAGCTTCATTTGGCGTTTTCGCAGTTACAGGCTGATTTCACTAGTGTGGAAGACAAGTTTAAGTCCTTTGACTTCGATGTGCCCCTTAATCTCTCGCCATCGACTTCTTCGGGCATAATTTCTCCTACATCTCTCCTATCTCCTACGACTCCTTCAACCACCCCATCTAACTTGTCCGATCCACCAACTCTAGTCGTTACCTCTCCTTCGCCTGAGTCTAATAAAACTCCTAACAAAATTACTAAAACTACTTCCAATAAGAAAGCTGCTTCTAATAAGATACTTACTACTAATAATACCTCCACAATATCACTTGTCGCTGTTAAACCAAAGAAACTGGTTTTCGTTTCTCGCCTTGCACCTGACACTTCGATTGAAGATGTAAAATCATATATTCAATCAAAAGTATCAGTTACAAATCTTAATGTAGAGAAATTTAAATTTAATTATACGCGTGATATTGCGTCTTTTAAAATTAGTGTCCCTGCTGATAATTTTCAATTAGTTTGCAACGGTACCTTCTGGCCGCCAGACTTAATTGTTAAGGAGTACTCTCCAAAACAAAAGAGTCGTACGGCGGTATCACTTCCTTTAATTCCCTGTGCTTCTTCTTCTAATGTGACATCAAAAAACTAGTAGAATTAACCTCTCTTTTTCTTGCCTACCAAAACGTTAGAGGCCTAAACTCTAAGCTATCTAATTTGTTTATGAATAGTGTATCTTTCGATCATCAAATACTAATATTTACTGAAACCTGGTTAAAACCTGATGTAGATAACAGTTCAATTTTTCCCAATAAGTACACCACCTTCAGATGTGACCGTTTATCACGAACTGGTGGTGGTGTTCTTATAGCTGTAGAATCTGATCTTCCTTCCGAACTAATTTCGATAGACCATAGTTCTCTCTTAGAATTTGTATGTGTTAAAATAACAATGAACCAAATTTCAATTTATATTACCTGTTCTTATATTCCTCCCTCATCTGATATTTCTATCTACCTGCACCATCTCTCATCTATCCAATTTGTCTCCTCCAAACTATCAGATAGAGACTACTTGCTAGTTTTTGGTGATTTCAACTTACCAGAAGTTACTTGGTCTTCCCAATCTGATTTATTGTTGCCTTCTTTATTTAATTCTTTTTTAAGTGGCCTTTCTGAGCTATCTCTTTATCAACTAAATAATGTTCCTAATTGTAGTGGTAGAATGCTTGATTTAGTTTTCTCTTCCGACAATCTAGTAAACACTATCTCTAGAATCAATCCCTTAGTTCTTCCTGAAGATCCCTATCATCCTACATTAGACCTGGTTTTAACTATGCCTATTTCTGCGCAAACTGCAACTGTTTCCCCTAAACTAAAGTCACGTTGTTTCCGTAAGACCGATTTTGAAAAATTGAATTACTTAATTTTGGAACATGATTGGTCATCTTTTTATTCATGCTCTGATCTAAATACATGCATTTCATTTTTTTATTCCTCTATGAACTCATTTTTTGATCAATGTGTTCCTGTTACTTTTCCTGTAAAGTCCAACAGGCCTCCTTGGTTTTCACGTGAGCTAGTAAGGTTGAAAAATTTGAAATCCCGGTATTTTAAAAAATTTAAAATTACTTGTAATCTTTCTGATTATACGCGTTATATTGTTACAAGAGCAAACTTTATTGCTCTGAATGCTAATTGTTATAAAAGTATTTGTGTCGCTGCCGTTTGCAGTTTGCTCAGGACCCAAAGCAGTTTTACAACTTTGTCAACTTAAAACGTAAATCAAGTAGATTTCCTTCTGTACTATCATATGAAAATAAGGAAGCAACTGATGATCAGGCTGTAGCCGATTTGTTTGCAGACTTTTTTCAATCAACTTATTCAACTGAACCTAATAGTTTCCCATTACATCCATACCCTTACATTATACAAAATTTTAATACTTTCTTCTGTCCTTCTATTGATGAAATGTCTTTACTTAGTGATCTTAAATCAATAAAACCTGTTTTCTCTCCTGGCCCTGACGGAGTTCCAGCATGTGTGCTTAGATATTGTGCCGATTCAATTCTTAAGCCAATTTATAAGCTGATTGACTTGTCACTAGCAAATAGTTATTTTCCACCTATTTGGAAAAACTCTTTTTCCATTCCTCTTCACAAAAGTGGTTCTAACCATGATGTGCAGAACTATAGGTGTATTTCCAAATTGTCCGCTATTCCTAAAATTTTTGAGAAAAATTTTACGGCTCAGTTAACTTTTATGTGTAAATCTATAATTTCACCCTGTCAACATGGGTTTATTAAGGCAAGATCCACAGCTACTAATCTTTTAGAATTTTCCTCTCACATTAACTTAGGATTTCGGAACAAAATGCAAACTGATGTGGTCTATACTGACTTCAGTAAAGCATTTGACTCCGTAAATCATAGACTCTTAATCCAAAAGTTAAATTTGATTGGTTTTCCTCAAAAGCTCCTTTTGTGGATTTTCGATTATTTAACTAATAGATCTCAACGAGTTTCTTTTAAAGACTGTCTTTCTAAGCCAATCTTAGTCACTTCTGGTGTTCCACAGGGTAGCCACCTTGGGCCTTTGCTATTTAACCTTTTTATTAACGATCTTCCTTCTATACTTCTTCACTCTAACATTCTTATGTATGCTGATGATGTGAAACTCTGTTTGACACATAGTGATCCTATTAATAACCTTCTTCAAACAGATCTTGATTTGTTTTTTGCTTGGTGTAGACATAATCTACTACATCTAAACTGTTTGAAGTGCAAGGTTATGTCATTTTACAGAGGTAACTATCATGTCATCGACTATAATCTTAACTTAACCCCACTCTTAAGAATATCTGAAGTAATGGATTTAGGTATCCTCTTTGACCATAAATTGAAATTTGATCGTCACATAACACAAATTGTCAATAAGGTATTTCGACTACTTGGGTTCATCAAAAGATGGGCCAAAGAATTCGAAGATCCTTATACGACAAAGTTGCTTTATACTTCTCTTGTTCGTCCAATTCTTGAATATGGGTCTTGCGTGTGGTCGCCGCAATACCATATTCACCAAGATAGAATTGAGTCTGTTCAAAAGCAGTTCCTACTCTTTGCCTTGCGTAGTTTTAATTGGGTTTCGGGTGTAGACTTACCAACATATTCTAGTAGACTCCTTCTAATTAACCTACCTTCTTTAACTAACCGTCGTATTATGTTAGGTGTTATGTTTATCGTAAAACTAATAAAGTACGATATAGATTCCCCCACTCTACTTAACCTAATCAATTTCTGTATTCCTTCTAGAGTTACTCGTAATTTTAGGCCACTTTCTTTAGCCTTTTGTCCTAATAATTACAGCTTGCATGACCCTTTCCGAGTTCTCTGTGCTGACTACAATAGACTGTCTAGAGTTTTCAACTCAGAGTCCTCCCTCCACTCTGTTAAATTGTCTATCCTTAATGAATTAACTCTTCATCCTAATAACTAACACTAATCCACCGATCTGATTGGGTTTTTCTGGGTTTTCCCCAATCCTTTGCAGCAAATGTTGGATCGTTAATTCTTGTTTTATATTCCCCAGCCTAAATTTAAAAATATATAATCTTAATTTAAATTTTAAAATTTTTTTTTATTTTTAACATTAATTTTTTCTAATGTTCATTTAAATATAATTAATCGAATTTTTCAAGTCGACTGGCTTAGTTGACGTTAAATAAATAAATAAAAAATAATTGTAGATTGTGCCACTATTGTGGGCTTGTCCATTCACAAAATGTAGATTAACAAAATTTTTAATTTTAAAAAAATTTTCACTGAAAAAAATCAGACGCGTGCTACCCGAGTGACTAGATACGGGCTACTGGTCACATTTTTAATAAATAATTCTTGCATACTTTGTGTCGGGTAAAAATCTCGTAAAATCTCTATTGCATGATTTTGGGCTGACTGCGAAATATTGTTTGACTCCATAAGCAATCGACAGGTTGGACAATGAGCGCACTATGGGAAATTTGACCCGGTTTTCTGGCCAAAATTAATAACTCAAGAACGGAGTGGGATATTCAACTCCGGTTTTTTGCGTTGGGTTAACATAACTACTATCAATTTTACTAAAAAAAATGGTGGGCGTGGCACCGCCCATTTTGTGGTAAAAGTCAAAAAAATAAAGATAAAAGAAAAAATATTTTGAAAAAAAAAAAAAAAACCCGAATGAATTTCCCCACGGCTTCATATATTCTGCGACTGTCGATGTCTTAAAAGGTCCATGGCCGTCTCCAAGTTTTTCTACGTCATACCTTCCGTGCTTGTTTATCTTAACAACTTTGTAAGGTCCTAGAAATTTTCCTTCCAACTTTAACCCAGTTCCGTACTGAGTACGCTTAATAGCTACTAAATCATCTATTTTATAAATTTTTTCACCTTTGCGTTTTAAATCGAAAACCCTTTTTACTTTCTGTCTGCAACTGTTTTATGTTTTCGGAAGCTCTTGCGCGCACCAGCTCTCTCTCTTCATCTAACTCCTTCACTAAGGATTCCTTTATCAACAAATTAAGCTCTAGATCATTCGGAAGACGCATTTCAGTGCCAGTCAAGATTTTAAAAGGCGACACTAAAGTGCTTCTAGGCGGTGTACTATTGATTATTTGCTGCAGTTTACTGACATGCTTATACCAGTCTCCTGCACTTTCATGACTTAACTTCGACAACATCGACACTACTGTCTTATGCATTCTTTCAACCTGACCATTGCCGCGTGGTACACCTGTTGCAATCACTAGATGCTGAATTTTCTGCTCCTCACAATACAACTTAAATGCCTGTACAGTAAACGCAGTTCCCCTATCAGAGATAATCCGTAAAGGATTTCCAAAATTAGTAGCCTGACGCTCTAGACAACTTACAACTTCCTCTGCTCCTGTGCTACGGGTGGGATACAACCATACAAATTTAGAAAAACCGTCAACTATAGCTAAAATGTGGTTGTAGCGCTTGCTCATAATCTCCATTGGCCCAACATGGTCAACGTGATACGTCATCAACGGTCTATCTCCCTTTCCAATCGGGGTCAAGAAACCTTCTTTCTTCCCAGCTTTCGAATTAAATACAATACACTCCACACAACTGTCCACAACACGAACAACCTTTTTTTTAAGCTTTGGTATGAAATAAGCTTTCTCAACTAAATCTTGCGTTTTCTTCGCAGCAAAATGTCCTTGCTTATGAGCAATCGTGATTATTTCATTTTCCATCTGCGACGGTACTACAATAAGCTCGCGATTAGAATCTTTAAAAAGTATTTCGTTTTCTATATAAAAATCTGTATACCCTTTTTTTCTACAAGGCTTCTCACTACTATCGTCCATTCATCAAGTAATTGTGCTTGTTTCAATCGATGTACAACAGTATCACTCAGCATAAAACATGATACTCTACTCAACGAATCAACATGTCTCATTCTTGTCCCTGAGCGATGTTCTATTTGATAATGCCCACCTAGCTACCCTCAAAGGAACATCCTTCTTCTTCATCGTCATAGTGAACACGTTGCAGTCAGTCACAATCTTAAATTTCAAACCTAACACATACACACGCCACTTCATTAATGCACCGATAACTGCAAGAACTTCAAGCTCATAAGAACGATACTTTTCTTCACATTGGTTAGTCTTACGACTCATGTATTGAACCGGATGAAAGAAACAATCTTCCGGGTCTTTTTGTAATAATACACCACCGAAACCATATTTTGAAGCGTCTGTATGGATTTCCGTTTTTAATTTAGGATTGTACAATTTAAATACGGGATTAGAAGTTAATGCCACTTTTAACTGTTCAAACGATACCTTCTTCTACTGCCGCCTTAACAGGTCCGACAATGGCTTAGCAGTCACTGCATAGTCATTGACAAATCTGCGAAAATACGACGTCAATCCTAAGAATCTTTAAACAACTTTTTTATCATTTGGCAACGGAAAATTAACGATAGCACTTGTCTTCTCTCCAGAAGGCTTAATAGTGCCACACTCAACTATATACTCCAAAAAGATAACTTGGAATACCTGACATTTCGACCAATTTATTTTTAATCCATTTCTACTGGCAACACTTAATACCTTCTCAAGCTTTACCAATCCTTCACACACATTATTACTGGGCACAATCACATTATCCATGTATACTACTACATCTCCACTGTTGATTAGTTCCCTTAAGACTGCCATTATAAATCGAGTAAAAACTGCAGGTGAGTTTGTAATACCGAAGGACACATTCAGAAATTCGTACTGTCCCTTTTGTGTTACAAAAGAGGTATATTTCTGCGATTCCAACTCAACGGGCACACCAAAAAACCGATAGTTAAATCTAAAGTCGTATACACCAAAGCACTCTGAAGCTTTTCAATAACAACGTCAACCTGCGGCATTGGAAAGTTATCACGAATTATCTTTTCATTTAATTTACGATAGTCACAATACAATCGTATTTTTCCATTCTTTTTCGAAACAATCACCACTGGTGATGCGTATTCCGACACACTCGGTTTTATAATCTTGTCATGCAACCATTCCTGAACTTGATCATCCACAATCTTTTGTTCACACTCTGCCAAACGTCTTGGTTGTTTGAATAAATCATCGGTCAACAGTATTTTCATCTTCACTGGTGTCGATCAATTTCGAATTGGCTTATAATCTCCAATTAGACTTAAAGCTTTTTCTTTTTGCAGACTACTCAAATGTGATAAATCAACCTCTTTAAATATGTCAGCCTGCTGCACACCCAACATGCACATACTTTTGAATTCAACAAACAACTCAGCACATGATCCTTGCTCAATGGCTAGATTCTCTGACTATCAGCCTTTTTTTGGTTTACACTTCGACTTATAAAATCTGTGCCACCTTTGGTTACTTTCATATCCACACTGCTTAAGATTGTTCTTCCTAAAATCGAATCAAAACTCATATCCCCATCAGGAACTACGTGAAATTCAACTTGCATGTCTATACCATCTATCTCAACCGAAATTACAAAGCAACCGAATGTAAGCACCTGGCTATCACCTATGTCAGTCAAACACTTCGCCAAGCCTGTCAACTTATTTCTGCCCAACTTAGTATAAACAAATAAACTAATCCTTGAAACATCAACTTATACTGCACATTTTTTAACTCTAAACCTGAAGGAGTGAAAATGCTTAATGGCTTTAACTCTTCCTTCCTATCTTGTACGACGTTTGTATTTTGATCTTGCTTAACTTTACCGTTTTTTTTCACTCTGATGCGCGATGTCTTGGTTGGTTACACTTAAAACAAACAATCTTTTAGCAAATGGATATCATCACCGCACTTGAAACATTAACGTGTCTTGTTGTCACTGCTAATCTTCTTAGATTCAGAACTCTGTTTATCAACGAATGATCCAGGCTTGTTTGATGACTTGCTTGAACTACAAACTTTTTTGTAAACATCCAAACTTTCAGCTCTTTTAATGTTTTTGCTTGATACAGCACTACTTTGTTTACAGGGGAATCCTGAATGCCACTAATGAAATAGTCTATAGTACTCTCATCTTCAAGCTTTGCTGGCTTGGCTATTTCCATTAGTGCGTTCGACCATTGAAAATGGTCAAAAAAGGGTATACTAACTTTGTGCAAATGTATGTAACAGGCAGAAGGAGGCGTGGCATACCCCATAAAGTATATATGTTCTTGCTCAGGATCACAAGCCGAGTCGATTGAGCCATGTCTGGATTTCCGGATGTCTGGATTTAAGGATGTCCGTCTGACCAGATGAACACACAGATCTCAGCTATTATAAATGCTATAGACACCAAATTTGGAATGAAGGTTCCTATGTACTTGGTGCAGATCAAGTTTATTTCAAATGTTAGGTGCCACGCCCACCGCCCCCGCAAATCAATAAATTAATTTTTGAGCTCAATTTGTAAGCGCTGTATAAAAGATACAACTTTCTGACTTTAACATATATGAGTGAAATATCTATGTAGTCTCCAAATTACAATCCGATCAGACAATAAACACAGGAGATATTTAAGAAAGTATGAGCATATAACCAAGTGCTTCTGTCAGCTAACAAGGGGTGGGCGAGCGCGAAGCGCGAGCGCAATCTGTCGGGATTAATTTCAAAGCATGTGCATATGTATATGTGTACATACATAGGAACACACATACATAGGTCGAAGGGTATCCAACTGTCGCGTGCTGCGCGACTGTTGCTTTTCTTACTGGTTTCTTCTGCCGTCTATTTAATCTTCGAGGTATTTCTGCTGATGACATTTTAACTTCTAACTCATCTAGCAATACTGTTTTCAATGTTTCCCAACTTCGAATGTTTTGTTGACTTTTGACAAACGATCTAGCAGCACCTCGTAAAAGCTGCTTCACATAGACAAACATTTGTAATTGGTTCCACTGAACTGTACTTCCACATTCTTTTACCTCATTTATTCACTGATTAACATCAACACTACCTATAGTACCTGCAAATTCTGAAATACTACCTTCCACATCTTTTAAAGTAAACCATGACCTATTATTTTCATTTGTCATCATTGGTGCAGCTGCTACTGACTTACCGTCCGAAATGTCTTGTTCTTCATTGTTTAATTTGTAGTGAGCAAGGAGTCGCTGCTGCAGCATGCTTTTAGAACCACTTGTCTGCAAATTTAACTCAGACAGCTTATTTCGTAGGTCATCAACGCGCAGCGCAAGAATTTCAATCCGATCCATTCTAAATAATATAAAATTTATCAGTACAAAATTCTCAATACGAAATAAAATCAACTGTATTTTCTTTGCGTCAAGCTGCAAAACTACTTAACAACTCTGTTAAATCTATGTTAACAGCAACCGATTCTCAACTTGCAGCGTCGTTTTCGCCTCTTCGTTGTCCTCGCCTGTTTCGTTCCTACTGCCTCGCCTCTCGTCTCTGCTGCTTCACCTCTCTCGTCACCGTCGCCACTCGATCGCCCTCGTATGTGTGGCGCCGTATTTCGATGCGCCGTTATTCTTCTTCTGTTTCTTCTGCCACTGATGCGACTGTCGTTTTTCTGGTTGCTACAGCGTAACCGTCGTTTTGCCGTTCTTCTTCTCCCACTGATGCGACGTCACTGTCGTTTTTCGGTTTCTTCGATTATCAGCTTGCAATTTGCTTTTTGAATAAACATAGCGTCTCCAACACCTTTTGGCTGCTGCCGTTTTTCTTCGAGCACTAAATACGGAATCTCCAACACCTTATGGCCTACGTCGTCTGAAATCTTCCAATGTACACGGCGTCACAAACACCTTTTGCTCGCCGTCGTCGATTGAATTCCAATTGCTTCAGCTTCACCGTAACTTTTTTGCGTCGTTGTCGTTTTTCATTTAATTGATGCGGCGTCGCGTTCTGTCTCGCTCGCACTCACTAGGTTCGCACTTATACATATGTACACAACTTGGGCCATTCACGGACGAGCCCCCAAAATTGTAGTAAATTTATTTTATAGTGTTAATTTATTGTTTAATGACAATAGTTCTTGCTTATTATTATTAAATTGTTCGATGACAATTGTTTAGCTCTAGTTATATAAGTATTAAGAGCGATTGAAAAACTTGCGACTGCTCTCGTTCACCATTTTACTCCAAGTTCGTCTTTTAGTTTTTCTGTTAATAAGCGTTGCCATTGCGCGTTACTCTCTTTCTCTCTGTTTTATCGTTCATTTTAGTTCCTTGATCTGGTTCCTTTCCCACATTCCTAACAAAATGTATTTTTTGTCAACTTTGTCTAAAGTTCAATTGAACGATAAATATGTACGATATGTTGTCTCTCTAAGCAAACTATTTTTACCATCTCAATGTAATGGTTATTTGTGTTTTTGGGTACTTAGTGCAAAATCCCGCGAAATCAAGCGATAACAAAAAAGCACTTACGTTTATCACGTGTTTGCTGAATAAAATTAGTAGAAGTGGTTGCTTTCGTTTTATTGCGCATAAATTTTAAAAAGAGAGTTGTGTTAAAGATTTGAATTCAGTTTTTCCAAAGGAAAATCATACACGAAAATAGAAGTTTGATCAAAAACATGATCTGAGAAGGAAAAACTTATGCTGAAATTGGTGATGTTGTCGGATGTTCAACTAAAATGATCCGCAGTACAAAGTTATTTGTTGAAAAGGAAGAAACACGTTTGTAGTAATATGTAGTACGTGTAGTTATAATTAGTATGTAAGACTCTGTGTAATTGTATGTATTGTTTAGTTTATCGATCATGGCTAAACGCCATCTATTGAAAGTATTGTAAGTTAAACAGTTGTAGTTCACTAAGCGCCCTCTAGCAAGAACAAGAGGAGTAGAGAGAGAAGAGACGCGACGCACTTCACTTTTCCATGAAACGCAGAATTGTACGGACGCGCATTGTGAAATAAATATAATCGAACGCCTAAAATAAAAACTTTAATTGATAAATAACTAAAAAGGCTATCCGACTAATCCATATACTAAAATTCAGAAGTGGTCGTGAATCTACGTTTATACTTAGTCAACGTTTTCTAAAATTATTATGGATGATATGGACATTCAAAATTTAAGCGGCGATTTGAGTGACTTAAGTTTACACGATTTAAAGTTGTGGTGCGAAAAGCTTAAATTACCAACCAAAGGCAGCAAATCGGCTTTAGTGTTGCAAATTCAAAGTATGCTACCGTCAACAAGTGCAAGTGCAGCAAGTCTGCATGGGGAAGCACCCCTAAGCAGCAAAACTACCGTTTTGCCGGCCAGCGGAGCGCCTAACGACGGAATAACGGAACAGGCAGACGACGAAAACAACGAGATGGCAACAGCGAGCAATATTGACGACATCAATACACTTCGTGATGAAATTGAAATTCAACAAGCTGGCAACGATCACCGAATGTGCGAAGCTGGCAACACTGAAGAAATCGCTCACGGTACAAGTTCATTTGTGAACAATACGTTGGATGCTGTTCATTTTTGCAAAGCAAATGCAATTAATAATGTAAAACCTACGACACAACATAGCAATGTTGATTTCAACACTGTCAAGGAGTTTATACCTGAATATGACGGAGAAAAAAATGTAAATGAGTGGTTGACAGTGGCTAAAAATGTGCGAGCGGTATTCAATATCAGTGACGATATTATGCGCCCGCTTATTTGTGCTCGTGCCAAAGGAAAAGCAAACTATTGGCTGTTGTCACAACCCTCACTGTTGTCAGGAGACATAGATGACATTTTTTCACAAATGCAAGTCAGATTCGGAACGAAAGGCAATCTTGTAGAGCTACGTCAAAGCTTAGAAAAACGTAAATGGCTCAATGACGAAGTGTTTGCAAGTTATTATTATGACAAACGGATGTTGGCAAACAAGTTAAACATTACCGATGACGAAATGGTGCAGTATATACTGGAGGGTATACCGAATATTGAACTCAGAAACCAAGGCAAGTTACAACGTTTTGGTACACCAGCTGCAGTTCTGGATGCGTTCCGTGAGATTAAGATGCCACGTCCTACTGGGGGAAAAAGTCACTCTGGAGCTGTACAAAAGACTTCGACCCCGGACCAGAGGGTTGTTAAATGTTTTAACTGCACTTGTTCGGGACATATAGCAGCAGAGTGCCGAAAGCCGAAGCGTCCAGATGGAGCGTGCTATGCGTGCGGCAAAATGGGACATTTGGCTAGAGAATGTTCACTGTACAAGAAGACAACACCAAAGGACAATTATGGTGCCTCTTAGATTCAGGGAGTCCGATAACAATTTTAAGAAGATCTACAATTCCTAAAGAATTACAGTTAAGCCACAATGAATCGGCAAATACTTATTTTAGTATTAATGAAAGTAAATTGAATGTACTTGGAAAAATTACTTGTTTATTTAAAAATTTAAATGAAGTTATAACTATCGAATCTTTTGTTGTGAGTAATGAATCCATAAGGCACCCAGTGGTTTTAGGCAGAGATTTTTTAAATATGAGTAATTATAAGTTAATTCAGGTTGATGAGAATATAAGCAATGAGTACGTGCAAAGTAAAAGTAATGTAAATGAACAAAGACAAAGCAACGTGAATGAAATTAAAAGTAAAGACAAATTAAAAGACATGCAAAGCAAAGAACAGTTAGAAGATGTGCAAAGTAAAAGTAATGTAAAAGAACAAAGACAAAGCAACGTGAATGAAATTAAAAGTAAAGACAAATGAAATGACATGCAAAGCAAAGAACAGTTAGAAGATGTACAAAGTGAAGAAAATGTAAAAGAACAAAGACAAAGCAACGTGAATGAAATTAAAAGTAAAGACAAATGAAATGACATGCAAAGCAAAGAACAGTTAGAAGATGTACAAAGTGAAGAAAATGTAAAAGAACAAAGACAAAGCAACGTGAATGAAATTAAAAGTAAAGACAAATTAAATAACATACAAGGTAGAGAACAATTAGCTAATATGCAAAGCAAAAGTAGTGCAGAAAATCGTAGACATAACAATATAGGAGAGACTCAGAGTAAAGATAAAGTGAATAAAATGCAATTTCGAGAAAAGATAGACAATGTAAAAGAAATGCTAAGTGAAAACGTTGAAGCAGAAAGATATCGAAACGAAGAGGACGAACGTCAAAGAAAAATGAGCATGAATGGAATAAAAAATGAGATAAAAGAAGATAGTTTCGAAACGCAAATGTTGCTGATCGATGTAGACTGTGAAAATAAAAAGAATACAAGGTGGGAGAAGAGATGAATAATGTGAACACGAAGAGATTAGAATTATTGAGAATTATTATTTAATAATTATTTGAGAATTATTATGTTAAACCTATTAGGCCAGTTGAACCCAAAATTAAAAGGTATATGAAAATTATTGTTGATAGCGAAAAACCGTTTCGATGCCCTCTCGACGACTATCGTACGCTGAAAAGGCAGAGGTACAAAGGATACTAGATGAGAATATGGCTAAGGGATATATACGTCCAAGTGAGTCAGAATATGTTTCACCGATAGTACTTGTTAAAAAGAAGACAGGGGAATTAAGGATGTGTGTAGATTACCACCGTTTAAATAAAGTTACGTCAAAAGATAGTTACCCCATACCACTGATAGATGATTTGTTAGATAGGTTAGTAAATAAAAAGTTATTTTCAAAGTTAGATTTTAAGAGTGGCTTTAACCATGTTTTTATGGATAGTGATTCTACAAAGTATACGTCATTTATAACACCATTAGGACAATTCGAATATCTTCGAATGCCGTTCGGGTTGACAAACGCTCCTTCTACGTTTCAAAGATTTATAAATAAAATATTCGAAGATATGGTACGAGAAGGCAAAGTTATCATATATCTTGATGATATAATGATTGCTACAGAAGGACTAGAAGAACATTTTAATATCTTGAAAGAAGTTTTTCAATGCTTAGTAGAAAATAAATTAGAACTTAGAGAAGACAAGTGTGAGTTTTTGAAGTCGTTTATAGATTATTTAGGCTACACAGTAACAGGAGAAGGTATAAAAGCAAATGAGTCAGGTATAGAAGCCATTAAATCGTTCCCGGTGCCAACCAAGGTTCACGAAGTACAAAGTTATATTGGTCTATGCTCTTATTTTAGAAGATTTATTCAGGATTTCGCTCTAGTGGCAAAACCATTATATGACCTTACAAGAAAAGATAAAAAATTCATGTTCGGAGAACAAGAGTTAAAAGCTTTCAATATGCTAAAAGAAAAACTAGTAGAAGCACCAATATTAGCAATATATGATCCGAAAGATGAGACCGAACTGCATTGTGATGCAAGTTCGCTAGGGTATGGTGCAATATTGTTACAACGAAAGAATGATGCGAAGTTACACCCAATTTTTTACTTTTCAAAACGGACGACAGAAGTTGAGTCAAGGTATCACAGCTTATCACTTGCCATAGTCAACGCGTTGAAAAGGTTTCGAGTCTATTTACAAGGCATTAACTTTAAAATAGTAACTGATTGCAATTCGCTTACGTTAACTTTAAACAAAAAATAATTAAATCCACGAATTGCAAGGTGGGCTCTCGAGCTACAAAATTATGATTACACTCTTGAACATAGGTCAGGAAAAAGAATGCAGCATGTGGATGCATTAAGTAGAAGTAATAGTATAATGATAATAGAAACAAACACGTTTGAAGAAAACTAAATAATATGCCAGGGAAAGGATCCAAATATAAGAAATATAAAGAATAAATTGTCTAAACAGGAAAGTGAATATTATGAAATGCGCAATGGTGTCGTTTATAGGAAAAAAGTCAGAGATTAATGTTTTATGTGCCAATGTCAATGGAAACCAATGTGTTTTTTAAGTATCATGATGAGATGGGACATGTAGGGATTGACAAAGTGGTGGACTCGATTACGAAAACTTATTGGATTCCGAACGTACGAAGAAAAGTAACAGATCACATTAACAATTGTCTCAAGTGTATTGCGTTTTCTAATAAGTCGGGTAGAGTAGAGGGGTTTTTACACTCGATTTCAAAAGGCAGTGATCCATTTGAAGTATTACATGTTGACCACTATGGACCCATCAATAGTAAAGATACGAAAAAGAGACATATACTGGTAGTAATAGATGCATGTACGAAGTTTGTTAAACTATACCCAACCAAAACGACAAGTTCAAAGGAAGCAATTGAAGCTTTAAATAACTATTTTATTGCATATAGTAGGCCCAAAAATTTAATATCTGATCGAGGCAGTTGTTTCACTTATAACGAATTCGAAGACTTTCTAAAAGAAAATAACGTTAATCACATTAAAGTAGCTACAGCGTCTCCACAAGCTAACGGACAAGTAGAAAGAGTAAATAGGGATTTAGGTCCGATGATGGCTAAAATAATAGATACAGAAAATAACGAGGCGTGGCATAAAGTTCTGTACAAAGTGGAATACACAATGAACAATAAAAGAAATAGAAGTACAAATAAATGTCCAAGCGTTATGCTTTTTGGGGTAAAACAGAAAGGAAACAGTGTCGATAGTCTGAAAGAAAACGTCATAGATCCAAATAACCAAACGATAAGGAACTTAGATGAAATTAGACGAAATGCACAGATAAGCCAAGAAAAGGCTCAAGCGTATAATAATACCTATGTAAATGCAAAACGCCAAAAACCTAAATCTTTGCGGTAGGCGATTATGTAGTAGTAAAAAATTTTAATTCTTTGCAAGGTGCGTCTAGTAAACTTATACCTAAATTTAAAGGACCATAGGTAGTGTCAAAAGTCCTAGACAATGATCGATACTTAATTGAAGACGTGGAAAATTTTCAACAATCACAAATACCGTATTCAGGAATATGGGCTATACATAACCTGAAACAATGGATCAATTCAAAAAGTGCTGCAATGTCTGAAAATGAGCTAAGTGAAGAAAGTGATGAGGACAACGAAGAAAATATCGATATAACTCCAAAAAATGATGTAAATAAAGAAAGTGATAATGTAAATTTAAATGATAATATAAGTGTAGAAAATGATAAAAACAAACTTGTAAACAATAGAACTATAAATAAGTATGTTCAAAGCAATATTGTAACAAGAAGCAAATCAACGAGTATCAGGAGATCCTCAATGTCAGAACGGCCGAGTTGTAGTAATATGTAGTACGTGTAGTTATAATTAGTATGTAAGACTCTGTGTAATTGTATGTATTGTTTAGTTTATCGATCATGGCTAAACGCCATCTATTGAAAGTATTGTAAGTTAAACAGTTGTAGTTCACTAAGCGCCCTCTAGCAAGAACAAGAGGAGTAGAGAGAGAAGAGAAGCGACGCACTTCACTTTTCCATGAAACGCAGAATTGTACGGACGCGCATTGTGAAATAAATATAATCGAACGCCTAAAATAAAAACTTTAATTGATAAATAACTAAAAAGGCTATCTGACTAATCCATATACTAAACGTTGTAAGGATGTTTTCTCAGGCTAGGGTACATATCTCAGTCTCGCCAGGGTCTTTACAGAAAATTTATAAATACTAGGACTACTATGACTTTAACAAGAGAGGCGTCTAGCAGGTCATAGCCTACTGGAGTATGTACAGGGTATAGGAGACGCACGTGGTCCACGTCGCGCACGTGTACTCGCTGGCTATGTGGATCTCTACATGGATTCTACCACCACGTGGTCCTTTTGGGGCTTACGAGTATGTGTCGCGTGCCTGACTGGCGGCTTATCGTGAGGAACGCACGCGGCCGCGGGTACTTTCGCTTGCACTCCCCAAGTCGCTCGTTGGTGTATTCCACCACGCCGCAACTTGTTAGAGCACACGCTCACTCACCCACTCGCCAACTAACATTCACTCACGACCCGGTCTGTGCGTGTGTATGCTCAGAATCGCTTACTGGTCAGCGGAGCACCGGCATACCAGAAAAGCGCGACTCTGCGAATACACACTTACAATGGCACACACGTACACGACACTTTTACACAATGCTCTAGAGGGAAGAGAATTTATCACTGGGTATTTTTAAATAATCACGGCTGGTTTTGTTTCATTATATTAAGAACATGGTTTATTTCAATAGCTTTGTTGTTTCCTAGCACTAGTTCTTATCCTAGTTAGCACCATTACGTTAGCTCTAAACTGCGCTTTCGATATTTGTATTTCTTACAGCTCACCTTGATTCTCCTGCGACAGGATTCATCCTTCTTAGTTTAGAGGTCCTTGGGCTGGCACTAGACACTAGACTTGCACTTTTATTTTTTTTCTTTGTTCCCCGTGGGAGAGCTTTGCTGCCGGCTTAGTTAGCTGTTCGCGATCAACTGCCCTTGGCCTAGTTTTCGCAACTTGCGTTTCGCTGCTGTGTACATGTCGCCGCTGCTTGCCTGACGCCGCTGCTTGCATATCGCCGCTGCCTTCGGCCGATCGTGCCTGGCTGCTGTGACTCTGCTCGCACTTCGTTGCCTGCACGGCGTCGTTCGCATTTCGCTGCATGTCCGGCGTCGCTGCTTGCTTAGCATCGCTGCTGGCTTAGCGTCGCTGCTGGCTAAGCGTCGCTGCTGGCTGAGCGTCGCTGCCCTAAAATTGGTCGCGATGCCATTGCCTTGTGCTGTCTGTGCACGAGCTCTGGATGCCCAAGCACCGTTACTTGTGCAAGTGTGCTATGCTGCCTGACTAAATGCGCGAGCTCTGGGTACCGAGGCACCGTTACTTGTGTGTGCACAACCTCTGGGTGCCGAGGCACCTTAACTAGTGCAAGTGTTCGACTGTGCGCTAGCTCTGGGTACCGAGGCACCGTTACTAGGCATGGGTGCCGAGTGTCTGGGGTTTTCCTATGTTATTAGCCCTGTTTCGCATGTTCTGCCTACGCCCTTGCCTTTGCCTATGCTTCTGCCTCTGTTACAGGAAACTACTACTGGGTATGTCGGACCTAGAGATATCTTATCTCTTTTATTTTAAAGTTAAATTACATATTAAATTAAATGATAATGTGGCGTCGCTTCATGCGGCGTCACACCCCCCTTATTTCATCGGGGGATAAGGTGGACGCGTGTCTAAGAACTGGCTTCCTCCAAGATGTGCGGCTTCATTTCCGCTCGCGGAAAGTTACTGCTCCGTATTTGTTAATTCGGGCACGGTACTTAACCCCGTCTCCCTCGACGAGCAGACACGCCACCTTTCGGGGGTGCCTCTCTAGGTGGGCTCGCACCTTTTCGATTGCCCGTCGTGGCAACCAGTGATCGAATGTGGGCACTCTCCAGTCCCTGGGTGCGGAAGCCCACTTTTCGGGGTGTCGGTGGCCTTGGACTGGTGGCGTAGCCAACCCTACCGGGTCGGGCATCGGTGCGTCGGAGGGCTCCGTCCTCACCATCGCCTGCAATGCCTCTCCTAGCTCGAGACGGTGGTCGATCACCGGACGGCAAGGTGGCCGCGGGAAGTCGTCGTCGTCATCCGACCCCTTCTCAGAGGACGAGGAGAACGGCCCGGCCCGCACCTTCATATACACGCTCCTCCCTTTTAGAATGCCCTTAAGGGGAAGAGGTGTAATGATGCGCCAGGTTCGCGCTTGTGGGAAGACCGGGTCGTCCTCACTCGTGCAAGCCTGACTTGCGGTCGGGGTGCTCTCCGTGGTCGGCGGTGGCACGGCTGGAGAGGTCAATGCTTGCGATGGCATGGGCGGAAGTCCCTCGCTGTTTGCTTCACTAATGGGGCTGTAGTGCCCTGTCTCTTCCGGGTATGCAGCGGGCTCTTGGTCCGTGGGGGTGCCGGCCGGGCAGTGGTCGACGAAGCGGTGGATGGCCACAAAGTCCTCCACGTCTGGGACCCATTCCGCCGTTTCCTCGGGTTCGGCGATGACGGTGTCGATAGGTGCCGCTTCCTGAGGGACCAGGAGAGGCATGTCGCCGAAACCCCACTCTTCGTCCATTAGGTCGATGACCCCATCCCCCGTTGATCGCTGGACCAGCATGCGCCATTCGCGATCCGACTCGGGGCTATAAATTTACAAAGAAGTTGCTTAGTAATACTTGTGTTTTCTATCTTCTATCGGGCCCTTATGGTGCGAAACGTGAAGTTCTTTATTATCTTATAAATACGTGTATGTCAGGGTCATTATGGTCACAAAGCTTAGAAATTTAGTGCCAGCCTACCCCACCCGGTACCTGTTAACCTTCGCTGGTCGATTCCTCCCCATGGAATGCCTTCAAATCGGCCAATCCTGCACTGCGTCTCTTCTTTGTTTTTACGTCTTGGAGGCGTAGAATCTTGGGCGAGATGTAGCTCACGACCCGGTAAGGTCCATTGTAGCGGGGTGCCAACTTGGCGGCGAATCTATCGGCTGCCTTCGACAAATGATGCTGTCTCAACAGTACGAAGTCGCCGATGGCCGGCTTTCACTCTCGGCGGCGTAGGTTGTAGTATTTTCCTTGGTCCGCGCTTGCTTGTTGCGCATTCTCGGCGACGATCTTGAATACGTCCTGCAGGTGTCGCTCCTTCTCCTCGGGCAACCGTGATTCCGCCCTTATGACAGGAGTCACCTCTTCGTAAAGGGCTCCCGGCAAACGAGGCTCGCGCTCTTGTAGGAGATACGCTGGGCTAAATCCGGTAGTGTCCGAGGCGCTGGTGTTGATCGCCAGGCTGATCTCGGGGAGGCGTTCATCCCACGTTCGCTGCTGGTCGTCCAGGTACTGTGCCACCATGGTCTTCACGGTGCTGTTTACCCTCTCCGTGGGGTTTTGTTGCGGCGCGGTGTGCTGCAGAGTCATGCCCAGCTGTTTGCAGAACGTGGCGAAGGCTCGGCTCGTGAACTGCGTCCCATTGTCGCAGACTAGCATCTTCGGCACTCCAAACCTGGCCAGAATCCGTTCTCTGAACGAGCGCATCAGGTGTACTGCCGTTGCTTAACGCAAGGGCACCGGCTCCACCCACTTTGAAAAGGCGTCGAAGAATACCAGTAACATGGTATTCACGCACAACTTCCAAGGTGTGTAATCTTCGTCGTCCGGCCGAAATCCTCCTCGTCGATAGAGCTGGTCGTTCTCCCTCAGGTATTTCGGATACTTCTCGGGTTCCTTCTCAGTCAGCGCCAGCATCCGGATTGTCCACGCACAGGGTGGGCTCTCTTGGGTGACCTGTTGTAGAGTCTCCAATGGATGTCTGGACAAAGCGTCGGCTACGATGTTTTGGTCCCCGCGGCGGTAATGCACGTTGAAGCGGAACTGTTGTAGCTCTAACGCCCAGCGCGCAATCCTTCCAGTAGGGTTCTCGATGCTATTTAACCACTTCAACGCTAGGTGATCCGTGACTACGTCGAGCTCGTAGCCTTCCAAGTAGCATCGCAGCTTCCTTATCGCCCACACAATGGCCAGGCACTCCTTCTCCGTAGTCGAATAGCGGCTTTCGGCTACTGAGAGGCGTCGGCTTGCGTATGCGATGACGCGTTCCGTTCCCTGGATCTGTTGTGTCAGCCCTGCTCCTCGTCCGATGTAGCTCGCATCAGTCTGGAGTGTGAAGCGCTCGGCGAAGTCCGGGCAGGCCAGAACTGGCGCTTGCGTGAGACTCGTCTTTAATGCCTCGAACGCTAGCTCTTGTTCCTCACTCCAAACCTATCGCTGGCCCTTCTTTAACAGCGACGACATGGGTTGTACCAGGGTGGCGAAGTTAGGCACAAATCTCCGGTACCAGGCAGCGATGCCTAAGCATCTCCGTAACTCCCTGACGCAAGTTCGCGTTCCGAAACCTCCGGAACACCTCTCGTAGGTTATCCAGATGATCTTGGAGGGTGCGTTCTACAACGATGATATCGTCGAGGTACGCAAACGCGTGCGGCTCCATGTCCGGTCCGATGACTCCATCGAAAGCCCGCTGAAATGTAGCCGGGGTCGAACGTAATCCGAACGGCATCACCTTCCAGTGAAAAAGGCCTCTGCCAGGCACTGTGAACGCGGTGTACTCCTTGCTGCTCCGGGCCATAGGTATTTGCCAATACCCGCTCTTCAAGTCCAGTGAAGAGATGTATTTCGCGTTCTTGAGTTTCTCCAGGATATGGTTTATCCGTGGTAACGGGTAGGCGTCCGGGATGGATTTCGCGTTGAGCTGGCGATAATCCACGCACATCCGCATCTCTCCGGTCTTCTTCCCATCAAGTACAATCGGTGCACTATATGGGCTCCTGGATGGCTCGATCCTACCATCTCGCAGAAGCTCATCAACTTGCTCGTTGATGATCTTCTGCATGACCGGATTCTTCGGGTAGTACCTCTGCTTGATGGGGTACGCATCCCGCATGGTGATGGTGTGCTCCGCAATGGGCGACACCGCCATCAATCCATCGAACTTGGCTAGCTCGGACTGTAGAAAGGCATCAACCTGTTCTTCGTCCGTAGCTACCCCATGTGCCTTGACGCCCCGCAAGGTGGCGTGGCTGGTCTTGGGCCGTCTCCCACGGCGTCTCCGCTTGCTCGGGCCTCCCATGATGGACTGATTCTCGTCCCTCGCTGTTTCGTTGTCCTTCCTCTGGTGTCCTGCCCTGTCCCTCGGTGTCTCGTTATCCTTCTCTTGTGTCCCCTCGTGATCTGGGCTGCCTAAACGGATTCCTCTGCCGTGCGACGACACAAGGCGGTGGTAAGCCCGTGACCTTGTTGTTGTCTGGTGCTGCCGCGTCCTCCGTCGCTTGGTGGGGGGTCCCGGGCTTCGGTGCTGTCTCCTCGGGTGTGCTTTGCAAGCGTAACTTTGCTCGGCCGCACTTGAGAGTCGCTTTGATGCCGCACAGGAAGTCCATCCCCAGGATCACGTCGTCCAGAATGACGGGCAGTACCAGCATTGGTACTGTCGTCTCTCTCTCTCTCCCAGCTGGATACTCACCCGCAAGGCTCGTGTCACGGCTCGTGATGATCCATCCGCCAGCTTGATTCGGATCAATGCTGCTCGCTCGTTCTCCGGTGTGCTCAGCCTGGCCGCCATACGCTCGCTGATGAAGCTGCGTGTGGCTCCCGTGTCGATCGTGGCGTCCGTTGTTGTTCCCTCGATCCGAACATTCCCGATGACACGTCCACTACCGCACCTCAGAGGTGCTACTCCTGGGAACTGCGGTGCGGCGTTTCCAAGTTGTTCCCCATCGGCTGAAGACGCGCAGCATTTCCCGACGTGGGTCGTCGACAACAGTCCACTGTGCGTACACCGTGTCGACCGCAGTCCCAACAGAACAACACGCGGCTATTTCGGCAGTCCGCCTGTAGATGCCCGGGTTGAGCTCAGTTATGGCACACGCGCTGCAGGTCGCCCTTTGTCGCCCCTGTGGGTGTTGTGTGGGGAGTGGATGTCGATGTTGTGGGGGCAGTGCTGTTGGTGGTGCGTTGTTCGTCACTGGCGGGTTCGGTGGCTTCGGGTTCTCTCTCCGTCGATCAACTTGGCTTGTCGCTTGGCGTTGCAGCCCTTCGTGGTCTCGTTCGTGGTCACGAGTTTGCTCAGCTGAGCCAGCGTTCGAAACTTGTGACGGCGGGTGAACAGTTGATACTCCGGCATCATGTTGTCATAGATCCTGGCCAGCTCTTGCTCCTGGGTGTACTTGGCACGTCGCATCATCAGCCGTAGTGCCAGGGCGTAGTCTAGGAATCGCTCACCTCGGCGTTGGGTTCGGCTCCTGATCTCGTCCTCCAGACTTGGTAGAGGGTGTTGACCCTGAACCAATCCTCCGCTTGGCCCGTTAGTACGTTCGCTACCGCTTGTGGTAACTGTTGTGGGTCGATGCCGTACAGTGCTGCCTTCTCTTCCAGCTGCTCGATGAATCCCCACGGATCTGTAGCGTCGCCGTTGAAGGCTACGCCCCATTTCCGTACTCGATCGGCCAGCTCGTATGGGGCCATCCATCGGTGGCTCGGTTCGCTGGTCCTACTACCGTCTGGAAGTGCCGCATTGGACGCTGGAGCGGGTGGGATGTGTCGGCTAGTAGCGCTCCTCGAAGGACTCGCTGCCCGTCGAACTTCCAGACTCGGTATGGGGATGACGACTTTGGAGTCGTCTTCCGCCGGCGCCGGTGTAACTGCATTACCTAAACTGGCCTCTAGCTCCATCATTCGCTACCGCTGGTCCTTCGACAAGTCCCCTTGGTTGACGAAGGCTACCAGGCGGCTCCGCATTTCCTCCACTGTGCCACTCGTGTCCAGTCCGAACTCCTTCAGGATGAGTTGCAGCTCACTATTCCTTCGAAAAGCAATCCAGCGTGTTCCCATGTTAGGCGAGTTCGTTTGTATTGGTTTCACTTGTCGACAACGGTAAAAAAATTCAAAAAAAATTGCTCGCGAGGTATGTGTGCCGTGCGTCACTGGATTTTCGCAGTGGATAGTTCCCGATGGTTTTAATGTTTCTTTTCTTGTCCGATCTTGATTTACTGTTCGGTGTTCGACACCGAGTCTTATGTTCATTTTGTGTTTGGAAATAATCTTGTTCACGATCTCGATTCACTGTTTGGGTATTTCGCCACCGTGTCTTATTGTCAGGAAACGATCCTTGTTTTAAAAAAAGTTCACCAAGGATATAACGATGTATTAATGTATGCCAACGATGTTGACGGCTCGAGGGTCCGGACGCGACTGACTCCCTCGGTATTCGGTACCGAGTCTTATATACAAGTTACCTGAGCGATGTCGCCGCTCAGGCTGCGCAGGCGCAGGGAAAAATGGTTAAGCCGTGTAAAATAAAATCAGAAGGTCAAAATTTGCGCCTACGTCAGTGTGCACAGTAGTCGTAGACATGTGTGGAACCTGTTCTACGACTTATGTATATGAAAAACTATGATTCGTATGCATGCATCGATGTCTATGTATATTCTTTGCTACTGATTCCCTGTGTGAAACTTGCAATGTGGGTCTTGTGCCTTCCTGCTATGCCCTGCATGAATTAGCTATGTGGGTCTTTAGTGCACGAAAAGATGTTAAATTTCTCAAAACTAAATGTCTAGTCGTAGTAGTCCCTGCTCGGGCGCCATCTGTAAGAATGTTTTCTCAGGCTAGTAGAGTGCACGCCCACGCACCCCGCTTGCCAGCTACCGATCACTCACGGTCGATAGTTGGTCGTGCAGACCGCAGGTACTCTCGCCTGTACTCCCACGAGCCGCTCAGTGGTGTATTCCACCACGCCGCAAACTCGTTAGAGTACACGCTCACGCACCCACTTGCCAACTAGCGTTTCACTAACTACTGACAATCGGCCGCTGGCCGTGCAGAATGCCCGTGACCGCAGGTACTTTCGCCTGCACTCCCACAAGTCGCACGGCGGTGTATTCCACCACGCCGCAACTTGTTAGAGCACACGCTCACGCACCCACTCGCCAACTAACGTGAATGTTAGTTGGCGAGTGGGTGCGTGAGCGTTCAATTCCTGGCACTTACTGTAATAACCTTTGCATGCAAAATATATAAGCTAGTATGTATGTATGTATGTATGTTAATACTTTAATGCCATATGTAGTATTATTTCGCGCCTACCTCACAAAATAACCGCCAAATATTATATACAATAGAACAAAACAGTTCTGAGTTATACACATATGAACATACACACATATATTGGTTCTTATATATACTAGCAAGTAATATTCGATCTTGATATAAACATAAATAAATAAACAAAACGGCAATATTTATTTACATTTTCTATTTAAATATAAAACTTCTGGTGGTCAAATTGTCATTAATTGTGTGTGTCATTGTGCCAACGCAAAATTATCGCGGTCTTTTTGCAGTTTCGCTTTTGCTACATATGCATATACATATTTATAACATCCGTTAATACATAAAGTTATAAGCATATACATATTTGCGTTTGCACATACACACATACATACATATTTCCTTTCGTCGTTGCGTCCGTTGAACTCGGACCGTTTCTTTGCGTGCGCTTTGAATCTTTCGTCTTCTCTTTCGCTTGCATTCGGCGCCGCTAGCATTTGGCGACGCTTGCATTTTGTCACCCCGCACCCCGCATTTTCTATTGCTGTCTACAAAAGTAGCACAGAAAACGTTTGATTTGATCTTCGTTTTCTATTGTTTCTCTTTTCGTTTGTTTGATATACTACATACCACTTAGAGTGCGTGTGCATATACATATTATCTTGTTACATTGCATACCCCGCACCCCGCATTTTGCATCGCTGCCTACAAGCGTAGTTACAGCAAAAGTTTAGCCTGCTTATTTCGGATCGCTTGGATCACTTTCGTTTGTTTGGTCACACAACGCATAGTTTGCACGTGTGTGTGTATAAGCAAGTTAGATTTACATAGTCAGCTGTTGCGAGGGTAGCTCACAAAGTTTGTGACACTTATTCCTTTTGAATTTTATAAGTGTTTTCAACATGTTTGAGACCGAAAAGACAAGTGAAAAGCCACAAATCAGCAAGACAAGTGCAAAATTACAAATGTGCTTGCAAAGATTTGACAAGGTTAGTGCTGATATTGCTCGTATGCAAACAGCAATTAAAGCAAAGACCATTTCGTCTGATAAAACAGAGTTAGCGTGCCGATTAGAGCTTTTAGAAGGTTATATACAAAAGGCAATGGATCTACAGACTGATCTGGATAATTTAAGCCCTCTTAATGATTCTAGAGGGCCATTAGAGGACTTGTGTGTCGTCACAAGAGCCTTGTATATTAACGCATCCAAGTCGACTTCAGGGCCAAGACCTGAGCATGATTGCTCCATAGTTTCGAGCCAGCGATCTCAGTTGCCGAAAATGCGTTTGCCAAAATTTTGTGGCAAACATTCGGAATACAAAAATTTTATATGCCTGTTTGATAGTTTAGTCCATTTTTCTTTTTTGTTGTAACATTCATTTTATTAATTTAAAATCTGTCCAAGTGGACAATAATTAAATGTTTGGGGGGGGGACATTGACATAGGGAATTACAAATTTGCATTTGGGGCGGGATTTAATCCATTAACCATCCACTACTGTGGGAGATCAAGCGGGTGGGTTCTCTTCAGGCGTCTGCGGGTTAGGCTATTGTCCAGAAGGTTGATAGCCAAGTGGTTGGGGTGGTTTTCAAGCCTTCTTGCATATCTCTCGCTGAGCCTAGAGATTTCATCAGCAACTGAGGGGATTCCAAGTTCCTTGTGTATGGCCGAGTTCTCGTGGTAGGGATGAGCGTCGGAGGCAATTCTTAAGCACTTGTTCTGGAACCGCTGTATTTTGAGGTTGTTTGATTGGCTTGCCGTGCCCCACAGCTGTATCCCGTAGGTCCAGATTGGCTTGAGAATTGCCTTGTACACAAGCACCTTGAGGTTTCCACGGAGCTTGGACCTTCTCCCAAAAAGCCAGAGCTGCCTGAGGCGTGAGTCGGCTTGAATGCGCTTGTTTGTGAGATGAGGGCGCCATGTGAGCCTGCGATCCAGGGTCAGCCCAAGGTATTTTGATGTGGGTGCGTTAGGAATGGTGCCTCCGTTTAGTGTGACGGGAGGACACTCTCCTCTGCGCAGTGTGAATGTTGTTTGTGTAGATTTTTCCGCGTTCACTACGATATTCCACCTTTGCAGCCAGGGATGTAGCGCGTCCAGTTGCCTTTGTATGATATTTGACGCTTCTTGGGGATCGGAGGATGATGCGAGGAATGCGGTGTCGTCAGCGTAGGTGCAGGTTGTCAGATTCCTGCAGGGAATGATGGGAAGGTCTGCAGTGTAGAGGGTGTAGAGGATAGGTCCCAGCACGCTGCCTTGTGGTACTCCGGCTCTGATCGGCCTGGGCGAGCTTAGTGTGTTTCCGCATCTTACTTGAAAGACTCTATCCTCAGTGTAGGATTTGAGGAGGGCAAAATGGGAGCTTGGGAAATTGGTTTTGATTTTGTATAGGAGCCCAGGGTGCCCAGCAGTACTATTTTTGCTCGAACGCCTCCAATATGCGCTCAACTACCCGGTGGCATTGTTCGGGCGTTCCATGGCAGCGTCTGAAGCCAAACTGGTGATCAGGGATCAGGCCGGCCTCATCCAGTACTGGCAACACTCTGCGCAGAAATACTCTTTCAAGTATTTTGGAGAGGATTGCCAGCAGGCTTATCGGACGATAAGAGGCTAGATTGGCTTCAGGCTTTCTAGGCTTAAGGAGGACGATCACCTCTGCACATTTCCATTCCTTCGGGAAGTACCCTAGGCGAAAGCAGCTATTGAATATGTTGGCCAGCAACTGAGAGCAGCTAAGAGGTGTCATTTTTAGCGCAGCAGCGTCGATGCGATCCAGACCTGGAGACTTGCTGCTTTTGAGGGCGGCGATCTCCTGCATAACTTCCTCAGGTATAACGGGTTATATTGGCCGTCCAGGGACACTTGGAGTGTCGATGTACCTGAGAGTTTCGGCGCGCTCATCAGTTGTACAGCAGTCGAACGGGGAGAAGGTGTTGTGGAGGTGGTCAGCGAAGGCCTCTGCTCTCTCAGCGTCTGATCGACACCATGAACCATCCGCTCTGCGCACAGGAGATACCTTTTTAGCTGGTCTCCTGATGTGACGAGTGACATTCCAGAGGTTGTGTTGTGGGTCGCCTGGTGAAAGCTCTTCGAGGAACCTATGAAAGGAGTCCTGCCGTAGGCTGCAAAGCTTCTCCTTTAGCTCTTTGGTGGCACGATTGAGAGCTGTCTTGTCCCTGGGGTTGCGTGTCGAGAACCACTTTCTCCTGAGGCGTCTCCTTTCAGCCACGAACGCCGCAATTTCTGGGGACCAGAGGTGAAGGTCTCTTTCTAGAGTTCTCGCAGTCGTAGGGGGCGGTGGGCTTGCAAACTTTGCAGCATTGTGGATCTCCTTTGTCAGGCCTTCGATGGCTTTGTCAATGTCACTGGGTGTGTTTAGGGGAGGATCTGGGTTTATGCAGGAAAGCATCCAGAACGCAAACTTGTTGGCGTTGGTGTGATTTTCCGTGAGTCTTCTAAGCGGCGTTTTCCTGAGGACGGGGATATTGAGGAGAAGGTTGACTGCGCAGTGATCCGAAAGCAGTTTGTCATAGGTTGTGCATGACAGTCTGGCGCGACCTATACCTTTGGTGATGGCAATGTCCAGCAGGTCCGGTGGCTTGGAAGGATCCGAGGGCCAGTGTGTGGGCTCACCAGTAGAGTGGCAGTCCAGGTTTTTGCGCTGCAGGTATTTGTGGAGCGTTTTACCTTTGGGGTTGTTTGTGCGGGACCCCCACCAGGAATGCTTTGCGTTGAAGTCTCCGGCTGCAATGAAGCGAGGTCCAAGGGACTCGAAGAAATCGTGCAGGTGAGTCTCAGTTATCGCGTGCCTGGGGGGGAAGTAAACCGCTCCAACAGTGATGTCTCCCTGCAGGCTGGTGATTCTGGCCACAGCACACTGTACCCAATCCTCCTGAATCGCGGGTAGTTCGGTATGCTGGATGCCACTCTTGATGAGCGTGGCCGCTCCTCCACGCGCTCTGCCAGATGGGTGGTTGCCTGTTATTTGGTCGTATCCGCTGATGTTGAAGTGGGATCTGGGGCAAAAATGGGATTCATTAACCATCAGTACATCGATGTTCTCAGTTTTTATAAGGTGCTCAACTTCGGCTTTGCTCCTCTGCAAGCCGTTTGCGTTCCAAAACACTATGTTGAGCCTTATTTGCATGACTTGCTGTTGATTATGGAAGCAACAAGCTGCGTCATCTGCGAGAACATCTTCTCCATCATCCTCTCCATCATGCCTTCGATGCGGGTGAACATAGCCTCTACATAGCTGGGTTGTGGGGCCTCCAGTGGGGTTTGTTGGGGATGTGTGGGATTGGGCGGCGGTGCCTGCGATGAATTGAGGGCATCTCTGTAGCTGCACCAAATTGGTGACGGTTGGGAACAGCGTGGGCGGATTTTTGTTGTTGCTCACAACAGGCCTGGCCTTGGGAGCTGCAAGTGCCTTAGCTTTTTTATAGGCAGGGCATCCCTTATATGACGCAAGGTGATCAGCTAGGCAGTGAAGACAAGTTGCTTTCTCGCCCTCTTTTTTCGTGCATTGCCTCGAGTCATGGAGGCCTCCACATTTGACACAGCGATATTCCATAAAGCAGTATCGCTGGGTATGACCAAATCCTTGGCAACGGAAGCATTGAGGGACATCGTTGAATCTCTGAGGGGGCTCGATGGTGACAACCGACCTGCAAATCCGCTTGACCTTGTAGACTTCAGTGTTGTTGCTGGAAGGTTCCAGGTTTATAAAGAAGATGCCCAGAGGTTCCTTGGTTCTTCTGCAAATGGGATTATGCAGATCCCTCACGATATGGCCCTGGCTGCGAAGGTCTTCAACGATCTCATTCCGGTCTGTTGTGTAGTGGAGTCCCTTTACGACTACTCTGTATGCCCTTTCGTCTTTCGACTGGAACGTGCGATGTCTTTTGTTCTGGGCAACGAGCTGGACACGCAAGGCTGTGTTCGATTCCTTGTCCGGCATCATGACGCGAACATCGTTATTTTTCACAGTTTTGTAGGTGAATTTGTTCCCTGGGCCTACAAGAGTCGTGATCATTTTTATGAGCGCCGAAATGTTAGAGACGTCTGGGAAGAAGATGGGCGGAGGTTTGATGGTCTTCGTGGCTGGTTTGAGTATCTCTGGAGCTTTGGTTTCTTTATCGGCAGGTTCAGGTTCGTCATCAGTACTATCGTCTTCATCATCGTCCTCTTCGCTCGAGAGGATGGCAAAGGTGTTGTTTGCCAACTTACGACGCAGGGCTGCGCTGGTGCTGGGCGTAATGTCAAGCTCCTCTCCTTGACTTTTACGCGCGGGCTTACGCTTCACCCCACCAGGCTCCGAGTGCGAAGTACTTGAGTCGCTGCTCGTACTGCTGATCCTGCTTTTGAGAGCCTTCTTGCAGGGCGTTGATTTTCCTAGCTTGGGGGCTCGCGGGGGGGCCTGCCAATCCATTGTCTTGGTAAGGGGAGATGGAGCGGGGGGAGGGGAGCTGGGCACCGTAAGCAGGTATACCAACCGCAGCACGTGGCTGCTGCTGAGTTGAGTACCGCTGCTTTAGTCGAGAGTTACTGTTTCAACAGATAACACGTACACTCGAGAGTGCGTTGGTAGTGGTAGAATACCGTTAGGTTCGAGAGCTGAACCAATCACAGCGCGCGACGTTATCTCGCGACGCTACGTAGCGGTTTTTAAGATTGCGGGACTTGAGGCACGAAAAACACTTGCTGTCGGTCCGTAGGCACGTCTGCACTCGTTGAGTGTTCGATCGCGACTCTGAAAGTTTAGTCCATGACGACAATTCCTTATCAAACGTCGAAAAGTTCAATCATCTAGTTTCTTGTTTTGCAGATGATGCATTAGGGGTATTTAAGCCGTACCAATTAACGAATTGTAACTACCCAAAGGCCCTCGCTAGTCTCAAAGCAGTGTATGACAACAAATGTCTTATATTCTTTGATACAGTTTCACAATTGTTTGATATACCTAGCATGACAAAACCATCTGCATCGAGTTTAAGATCGATCATAGATACGGTGTCTGCTATTTATTCTTCGTTGTCGTCGTTAGGAAACGACAAAGACATTGCTAATGCAATGATAATTCACATGGTCATGGCAAAGGTTGTAAGGAAGCTTTTCCAGCTGGGGTCCACTCAGTCTCGCCCAGGGCCACTTTGCAGAACATTTCTAAAGTGCCGAGACCTGAGACGGAGAATATGTACCTCTTTTAGGGCGGAAAAGTGATTTCCTAGCGTCTAGGGGAAAGAGAATCGGACCATGCCTCGGTGTATACCGAGTCCTTCTGCCTTACGAACGTGCTGCAGCGGCTGGGCCGGCTGGCTAATGGTTGGCGTCAACTGCGGGGAATCATACAAACGTTTCAGCTGGCTCCGCGCATCTACTTTCGCTGCTCAGTTGACCTTGGAGCCTGGTTATGCACCAAGGCGTCCAAGTTCACTGACTTGCTTCTGCTCCAAAAGTTCCAATAGGTATAATGTGGTTAATACCTGCTTTCATACCTAGCAGAACTTTGGCACAGTCGTAGAAGGTCGGTGTACCAGCCTCACGAATGTAGTACCCCCCCCCGCACTCCTGCTTCAACGTTTATGTTTGTGTTTAATTACACAGGCCCACAAAAAAAAAAAAAGTTTCATGATCTGGGTAAGCGGCATATGCAGTAATATGTATTTTGGGTCGCTGAATCCGAATCCGAGGTCAGAATTTCGCCATCACGTCTAGACTTCGACATAACCTCACAAAACTGAAAAACCTTAAAATATCCTCTAAAAGATGTAGAATCCTGATCTGAGCATGCGAAATATGTTTTATCATGTATTTTGTCCTTCTAAGTCCGAATCCGAAGTCAAAATTTACGTAGCACGTCTGAGTTTCGACTTAACCTCAAAAAACTCGAAAAATTTTTGAAACCCAAAAAAATAATGGGGGGTCATGATCGGGTCATGCGATATATGTTCCTATATGTTTTTAGACCTTCTAAATCCGAATCCAATGTCAAAACTAGCCAATCACGTCTGAATTTCAACCTTACCTAAAAAAATTTTGAAAAACTTTCAAAATTTTGAAGTTTTCTTTAATATTGGATTAATATACCAAAAAAGTTTTCCATTTGGTATATCCCCTTTTGAGCATTATTTTATCAGTATTCGGAATAGGTTCATGTGAATAATGATTTTTTGCTTCAAATCTGTATTTTTACTAATAAAAAACATAAATTAAATACGTGATTCTACATATTTGCACAAATGCAATAATAACTTATCAAAAAATTTAAAATTTTGAAAGTTTTTCAAAATTTTTTAGATTAGGTTGAAATTCAGACGTGATTTGCTAGTTTTGACATTGGATTCGGATTAAGAAGGTCTAAAAATATATAGAAACATATATCGCATGACCCGATCATGACCCCCCATTATTTTTTCGGGTTTCAAAAATTTTTTAAGTTTTTTGAGGTTAACTCGAAACTCAGACGTGATACTTAAATTTTGACTTCGGATTCGGAGTTAGGACAAAATACATGTTAAAACATATATCGCATGCCGAGATCATGATTCTATATCTTTTGGGGGGTATCCAACGATTTTTCAGTTTTTTGAGGTTAGGTCGAAATCCAGACGTGATGGAGAATTTCTGACCCCGGATTCGGATTCAGCGACCCAAAATACATATAACTGCATATGCCGCATACCCAGATCATGACAATTTTTTTTTTTGTGGGGTTGTGTTATTAGTAAAACGTGCCATTTTCATTCTTGTTTTCTTTTATTTTCATTAAACAGTTTTCCTGCCTACACCGTAGCCTGCTCTGTTCTTTGGTTTCTCTCGCTTAGTTTCCCTGCCTGCTAACTATTCGCTCACCCTTTTTGGTAGTATCTGTCTGTCCCATGTCCAACGACGGTTTTCTCTATGGCAGTGTTTTTCTACTTGTTGTTCTTCGGCGTAGTTTTGGCAGTTCTTTGGTAGCTGCGTGTTGTTGTTTGTTGTTCCTCTGTGTGACTCTGCGGATCCTGGACGGCTGCGTTCTTGTTGTTTGTTTCGCCCGCGTTGACACTTAACCGGATTCTTCGTACTGAAGCTTGTCGAGGAGACACGCACGTTCACTCGCTGCACTGGTTATCTCGGAACTATCCTTCTTCCTTCTCATGCCAGCTTTCACCTCCTCTGCAGTCGACGTCGCTCGGCTTAGATTTTGCCCGTGTTTGGTTGTGTGTGCGAACTTTTCTCTCACGGTGTACTTAGTTCGCACGTGTATGTGTGTGTGTGTTATGTTTTGTTCTTGGTGCGCTCCCGTGTCGTTCGCCGCTCATTTGTAGTTTGCCGTCGCTCAGTTGCACTCGCTTGTGTGCAGATTTTTCCCTCCGGGTGTATTTTAGTTGGCGCTTGCGCTCTTAGCTGTTGTGTTGCGCTTGCGTTCTCTGGCTGCGCTTGTTTGTATGTGTCGCTGTTGCTTGCGCTAGTTACAATCCTGTAGCCGGGGGAGGAAAAGCTTTCAAAAAAAAACAACTGTGTAGTTCGGGGTATGAAACGAGAAGAGCTCTTTATTACAAAAAGTTGTATGCTTAGGCAAAATGTCTCTTCAGCCGAGTTCGTGTTGGCGATCTTCGTTAAAACTCCTCGGCTCTGAATTTTGTTGCCGGGTCGGTGTTGTTTCCCTGTGGCCGGGGAGAGGGGCATGTTAACTCCTCCCCCCAGTCCGAAGAGAAAGCCATAAGGGGAATGGCCGGATCGGAGAAAGGTGATTAGGCGACGTGTTGTTGGTGTATGCCACGAACTCCGACGACATTTTGAATTTGACAGTTTTTTTTTTTTAAAAATGGGTATCTTAATGTTAAACATGAGTGTTGTTTTTATAAGCGTTGTATCTTATGCTAAAGTTACACTTTGTTTACTTATTATCTATCTTATATTATTATTTGTTCCTTATGAAATAACAGTTTAGGGATAATGTTTAGTTTACTGGCTAATAACTACTACTTTGTTTACATAATCAGACAGTGTCTATATTGTAGCTTATCCTATTTTATAATGAATAAGTGTTATTTCTGACTTCCCTAAGTTCGTTAAAGAAAAATGTTTGTGCCTTTTCAGATTTTTTTTTTAGATTGTTTCTTGTTAATAATATATTTATTGAATAGTGCTTGTCTAACTTATGTTTCTTCCACTGTTTTCTTAACTGTTTTCCTAATTTTTTGTTTGTGTAACTTTTGACCTTTAGTTGTTAGGAAAGTGATGCCTTTGTCTCTATCTACTTTGTGTAGTGAAAATCTCGGTGCTATCTTGTTTCTACGGTTTTCTTTTCTTAATATTTTATCATTAGGCTCGACTTGGATTGGTGTCTCTCTGTCCTTGTTTAATTTAGCCAGTCTTCTTTCTGTGGTCGCGTTTAAATGTTCCTGTACTTTTGGGTATATGTCTTTTCTAAATTCGTTTAATTTCTTAAGGTAATCGTGGTGATTGTCGAATGTTATTGTTTTGTTGAATATGTGAGTTCTTCCCTGGAAGAGCTCGAAAGGGGTATAGGAAGTGCTGGAGTGTATTGCGTTGTTATAAGTTGCTATTGCTTGTGAGAGTATTTGGACATGATCGCGTTCTAGGCGTGCTTTTTTTCTTTTGTTCATGATTATCCTGTATAGTTCGGTTAAGGTGGAGTGCAGTCTCTCGACAGAAGCATTTCCCGTAGATTGTTGGAATGAAGTTGTATGAGCTGTTATTTGGAATTGAGTTAAGAGGTCGTTGAGTAGACTGCCCGAAAATTCCGCGCCCTGGTCGAAGATTATTTTCTGTGGTGCGCCATAGTGACTTATGAATTGTAGTAGGGCATCGGCGACTTTTATTGAATTCCTATTGCTAAGGGGGTAAGCTTGCGCTAGCTTGGTGAATTTATCGATAATTGTGAGGTTACAAGTATTGTTAATGAAATATATGTCTATATGTACGACTGCCAATGGTCCCTCTGGGGCGGTTGGGCTTTGCATCAATGGTCTATGGGGGTGTCTATCGTATTTTAGGGTTAGGCAGGTATCACAATTTTTTATAATTTTTGTGATAATGTCTTTTAAATGCGGAAAATAAATGTCCCTTTTTAAATGGTTATATGTTTCATCTATCCCCCTATGATTAGTGTTAAAGTGGTACGCACGAATTTCGTTTTCCTGGTCAAGAGGATTCGTAACTTTGGTTAGCCATATATTGCAGCGGAAAATTTTGTATAAGTCATTTTCAAAGAAATAGTTATTATAGGACTCTTCTATTATTTTGAAAATATCGTCTGGTGCAAATATTGCGAATGTTTTATTCGGTTTCAGGATTGTTTGAAGGGTGTTTGTAACGGAGTCGAAAGTATGTACGGGTTCTGTGATTATGTGTCTTACTTTATGGATAAATGGTGTTTCTACTTGTCTCAAAGTTGCTGATCCGGTACGGAATATTATTTGGCAATTGAAGTGATTTAATGGTTGCGAAGCGATTGGTATAAATTGTGGGTCTTCGTTTATGTTTAAGTTTGGCTCAATTCTGCTGAGTGCGTCAGCAACTACGTTTTGCGACCCTTTTTTGTATACCACTTCGTAGTCGTAAGCGGCCAGGATAGTTTTCCATCGAAGTAGTTTTGGATTTTGGCCTTTCAGATTTTCTAGCCAGATTAAGGGCTTATGGTCTGTGACTATTTTGAATCTACGCCCGAAAAGGTATGGTCTGAAATGGCCTACAGACCAAATGATGGCTAGCATTTCTTTCTCTATAGTAGAATAGCGGATTTCCGTGTCCGATAGTGTTCTGCTAGCAAAATATATGGGTCTGTCATTAGTGTCTGGGCCTTGTGACAACACAGAGCCTATCGCATAATTACTTGCGTCTGTGGTCAGCGTGAACGGTTTATTGAAATCAGGGTATATGAGTATGGGATCATTACAAAGAAGATCTTTCGACATTTCGAATGCTTGTTTAAATTCATCGTCTATTATTATAGATTTCTTCCCTTTTAACTGTCTCGTTATGGGTTTAGTTATTTTCGCGAAGTCCTTTATGAATTTCCTGTAATAACCCAATAATCCTAAAAATGATTTAATTTCCCTGGTTGTCTTTGGGCAGGGGAAGTCTTTGATGGTTGGAATCTTAAGTGGGTTTGGTTTGACTCCTTCCTGGGTAACGATATGTCCCAGGAAATCGATTTCCTCCCTTAAAAAGCTACACTTGCTTGGTTGGATTTTTAAGCCATGGATTTTAAAAAAATTCATGGTCTATTGTGTTGGTCGGAACGGAAATGTGCGTAACAGGCAGAAGGAGGCATCTCCGACCCCATAAACTATATATATTATGAATCAGTATCAGTAGCCGGGTCGATTGAGCCATGTCTGTCTGTCCGTCTGTCCGTCTGACCGTCTGTCTGTCTGTATGAACACCTGGATCTCGGAAACTATAAGAGCTAGAGTCATCAAATTTTGTGACAACATACGTATATATTGCAGTGTCTCAAAGTTTTTTTGAAATTTGGACACGCCCCTTCCCGCCTCTGAAAATGAGTAATAACTATAAAAATTATATACAATATGATAACACAACCCCACAAAAAGAAAGTTTGTCATGACCTGGGTATGCGGCATATGCAGTTATATGTATTTTGGGTCGCTGAATCCGAATCCGGGGTCAGAAATTCTCCATCACGTCTGGATTTTGACCTAACCTCAAAAAACTGAAAAACCTTTGGATATCCCCCAAAAGATATAGAATCGTGATCTGGGCATGCGATATATGTTCTAACATGTATTTTGTCCTTCTAAGTCCGAATCCGAAGTCCAAATTTACATAGCACGTCTGAGTTTCGACTTAACCTCAAAAAACTCGAAAAATTTTTGAAGGCCCAAAAAATAATGGGGGGTCATGAGAGGGTCATGCAATATATGTTTCTATATGTTTTTGGACCTTCCGAATCCGAATCCAATGTCAAAACCAGCCAATCACGTCTGAATTTTAGGGATTGTGTAATCCATGGCCTTATACAGTCAGCTCCTGACTGTAGCGTTTGTATTTTTCGATTTGCGTTTTGGAGTTTTGTGATAACCGATTTAATATCTGCTATATGTTTTTGAAGTGAGGGTGAGAATACTATTATATCGTCGAGATAGACGAGACAGACGTTACCGACCAAGTCACCTAAAACGTTGTCCATAATGCGTTGGAACGTGGCAGGGGCGTTCTTGAGACCGAAGGGCATTCTCGTGAACTCGTAATGCCCATTTTCGACGGTGAATGCCGTCTTGCTCGCGTCGCGTGGGTTCATTTGAATTTGGTGAAAGCCACTTGCTAAGTCTATTGTTGTGAAATATATGGTCTTTCCTATGCTGTCTAGTATATCTGCAATGTTCGGGATGGGGTATCTATCAGAGACAGTCTTCTCATTTAATTTCCGAAAATCGATTACCAAGCGCCACTTTTTTCGCCTATGATGTCACTTTTCTTAGGTACGACCCAGACGGGTGCACTCCAGGGGGAATGGCTGTTTTTTATGATGTTTTGTTCGAGCATTTTTGAAATTTGCTTTCGAACTTCGCCTTTATGTACAAATGGGTAACGATAAGATTTTGTGTGAATCGGTATATTATCTGTTGTTGGTATAGAGTGTTTGACGGCGTTAGAGAACGTTAGTTGGTTATTTTCGTTGTGGAAAAGTCTTTTGAATGACTTGCATAGTTTGAGTATGTGTTGTTTCTCCTCGCTGTTGAGGTGTTCCGTCTGAATGTTTAATTGTTGGTCGTCCGGTTGTTCTGTATCTGTTGCCGTGGACATGCAGTTTAAATATTGGTGGGTTCGTGGAGAGAACTCTTCTGCCTGTAACGGTTCCTCGAGGTAAAGTGTTTGGATCTGGTCTGAGTTATTGCAGACTTCGAAATAGGCGGATCCTGCGTTTGCGGTGTATAAACCGCCTGTTATGGATATTTGATTATCCAAATTTGTGGTTTCGCATATAAAGTCTCCCTGCATGAAGTTTACTGGGAGCGGAAGTAGCATTTTGGTATTTTGTGGCAGGTTATGTAATGTGCCTACAGGGTTTGCCCTTGTGAGGATTGGGATGGCGGTTTCTGGTGTTTCTAGTATGGATTCGGCAAAGTTTATTTTTGCATTTAGGCTAGATAGGATATCCATGCCTAGAATATCATTGAAGTGGGGGTGGAAATTAAATAATAAGAACTTAAAATTGGTAATTTTTCCGAATTGTTTGAAATTTAATTTATCCGTATATTCCCGAATTTTGAATGTACTGAGGACAGTGTGGATATTGATATCTGAGATTAGTTTTTTAATATGATCTTCATTAATAAGTGCTGGATTTATGAAAGAGTAAGTAGATCCTGTGTCTATAAGGAATTTGAGAGGGTTTGACACCATGGAGTTTGGTGATAAGAAAACAAATGGCAAGGAAGATCCGTGAGTCTTCTTGCTTATGTATCCGACTGGCTTCCCGAGGCTTCTACTAGAAAATTTGCATCATCGTTGATGTTACACAGCGGAGCGCTTGGATTATGGTCGTTCCTGTTTTGGTGACTTAGGGTCTGATCTGGTTGGTCGTTATTGTGGAAGGGGTTCCTGCCCAGAGTTTCTCTATCTTGTCGACCATTACTATCGTTATGGGAATTATTTTGACGTGTGAAGCGTCTATTATTATTGTTGTTAAAATTTTGTTGTCTCTGCATAAAGCGGCTATTATTGTCATTGTTGGTGTTATCATGTCGGGTGTTATCATGACGAGCGTTGTTGCCGTTATTATCATTCTGTTGTCGTGGTATGTAGCGACTGTTGTAGTCACTATTAGTTGGTTGTCCTTTCGCGTATGGGTGATTCCTGTATGTTGGGCTGTCGCGTCGTCGGTTTTCTTGGTGTTTGTTCCGGCTTCTAGAGAAGTTTAATTCAATCTGTCCGTACTCGTAAAAAGTGGGGTGAGGGATTTTCTGGTGCAAAAAGTAGGGTGAGGTGGTTTCCGGTAGAAAGGTACGTGAGGGGTAAAAAGGGTCAGGTGAGGGATAAAAAGGGTCAGGTACGTGAGGTGGTCCCCTGTCATGTAGGTAAAAAGGGTCAGGTGAGGGATAAAAAGGTGAGGTGAGGGGTAAAAAAGGTCAGGTGTAATATGGGCGCGGGTTCTAGGACAATGGGCGCGGGTTCTGGTGCAAAAAGTAGGGTGAGGTGTTTCCGGTAAAAAAGGTTAGGGATAAAAAGGTATGTACGTGAGGTGGTCCCCTATCACTGAGGGAAAAAAGGTCATGTGTAATATGGGGGCGGGTTCTAGAGGGTGTGTAAATGAAGGTAATGTGTTGTGAGGAGGGGGATTAGGTAATAAAGGATCCTAATAAACATGTCGATCGGTTAATTGTGGGTCATAATAGGGATAATTAATGGGTTTTAGGTATATCAGTAGGTGATAAAATAGTGTGGGAAGTGTTAAAGGTTGATAGTGTGAGCATGTGAAACTGAGCATGCATGATTATGTTTGCATGCGCACATGCCACAGGGTGAATGTGTTCGAGGGTGTGTGTGTGTGTGATATCTTAATGATATTCGAGAGTCCGAGAGAGCCTAGTTCAACAAGTGCGCATGCGCACGTGCCACGGGGTAAATGTGTTCGAGGGTGTGTGTGCGTGTGCGGTATTAAAGGTTGCGAGGTGAGCGTGTGAAACTGAACAAGTGTGCATTGTCCCTTTTGTAGGGTTAGCCGTGATATTTGACAGTGCGGGAGACCCTTGTTCAACAAGTTAATGTGTGCATTGTTTGGGACTTTTGTGAGGTGTGTGCATCGTCACTTAAATGTAAGGGGATAACTAGAGTGTTAAATAAAAGAAAAGGCCAAAAATTACTTGGGTGTGTACTATTGTGAGGTGTGTGCATTGTGCATTGTCCCTTTTGTGGGGTTAACCGAGTCGGTGAGTATAAAAATTATCGTTATGACAAGTGTGTGTCCTCAAACATAAATACTAATTGATTGCTACCTTATCCGTGTTGATGATCAAGCATACTAATTGTGTAAACAAAACATTGTAACCTATTGTCCTTCTATTCAATTTATTCGCAATTCTTGTGAATTAAGATGAGGGGTATGGTATACTCATCATCTAGCATGGCTCGTTTTCCCAATATTAAGGCGATCGGTGCCCAAATTTTTATCAGTATAAAAAAATATACGAAACTGAGTAGAGTGCGTTTGCTACATCAGCGAAAAAATATAAAAAAAGTGAAAACAAGTTAAAACAAATCAAACATTAATAAAAATGGCTTTAAACGGAATTTACACCACTAAGGGTTTGAATGAAATCGCTGCAGCCATGGAACAACAGCAGCAGCAACAACAATATCAGCAACAACAACAACAACAACAACAACAACAACAGCAACAATATCAGCAACTACAACAACAACAGCAGCAGCAACAACAATATCAGCAACTACAACAACAACAGCAGCAGCAACAACAATATCAGCAACAACAACAACAACAACAACAGCAACAACAATATCAGCAACAACAACAACAACAACAACAACAACAACAACAACAGCAACAACAACAACAACAACAGCAACAACAACAATATCAGCAACAACAACAATATCAAGCAACAATACAGCAAACAACAATATCAGCAACAACAACAACAACAGCAACAACAACAATATCAGCAACAACAACAACAACAACAACAACAACAACAAGAGCAACAACAATATCAGCAACTACAACCACAACAGCAGCAGCAACTACAACAACAATATCTACAACTAGAACAACAAGATCAGCAACAACAACAACAACAACAACAATATCAGCAACTACAACCACAACAGCAGCAGCAACTACAACAGCAGCAACAACAATATCTACAACTACAACAACAAGATCAGCAACTACAGCAACAACAACAACAACAACAACAACAAAAAAATGGGTGTAAACAGAGGCGGGAATAACATAAAGTATTGTCAGCTCTGTGATGTGACTCTACCAAATAATACAAATTGGTCACATCATACTCGTACAGAGCAGCATAAGAGACGTGCTATTGAACCTGTTGATAACAGGATTTCCAAAAACATTGATTTATTCAATGGGCGCATTCTTCAATACCTCTACATCAATACTGAGACAGGCTTGGTAATACCCAATGATTTTCTGCAGGAAGCAGGCAAGGCACTCCTTGAACACCTCTCCAGCGTGCTTAAAACTCACACTTCTATAAAAGTGAATTTTGAGCTTTTCGCTGAATATATGTTGATTAAACAAGAGATTGAGTGTGTGGAAGTGAAGTCTTTCCAATCGAAAATGGAAGTCTTCACTATCAATTCTGATTTAGAAGAATTGTATAAAGAACACACAGAAAAAATAATCTCGAGAATGGAAAATTTCCAAGAGAAGGATAGTGGATGGTCATTGACACGCATTATCCGATTGGAAATGAATGTGAATAAATATAAACCCATCAGAGGATCCTCCTTTATCGCACTACCCAAGAGTTTGAGTAGTAAAAAAGCAATCGTGAACGTCAAAAACAATGACGAATACTGTTTCAAATGGACAGTGATTGCTGCGATAAAGGGAAAAAATCAAAATCCTGAAAGATGTACATCATATGATGTAAGGATATCTGAACACAGAATCAAAGTGAACAATATTGTTTTGAACTTTGAAGGTTTAGAGTTCCCACTAAATCCTAAACATATTAATAAGTTTATGGATATGAACCCGTTGTTGAGCATTACTGTTTTTGGATATGATCTGGAAAAGGGTAATATAATCGGCCCCATCTTCTACCCCAAAGATGTGAAACAACATCACATCAACATGTTGTTGTTGGAAAGCGACGAGAAGGCTCACTATACATGGATTCGAAATCTTTCACGGTAAGTACATACATAAAAACAAAAAAAAATTATATATGTATTTTAGTACTTATAATTAGCATATACTAATTTGATATATATATATATTTTCTTCATAGATTGGTGTCATCACAGACTGGAAGCCACAAGTGCAGACAATGGTTCTGCAATATTTGCTTGAACTATTCTACGAGTGAGGCAGCAGCCAGTCGTCATCACGAGATATGCAGCAAGAAGGTGTGTCAACTACCTTCTGGAAAAAATGCAGTTCTTCGCTATAAGAACTACCAGAAGGAAGTTAAGGTACCTTTTGCTGTCTATGCCGATTTCGAAGCCATTCTTCAACCGAAGAATGATATTGTGAGTGAGAAAATGTTAGATATTAATTTACATTTACCCATATCATATGCATACTATATAAAGTGTGCATATGATAATGAGTTAAGTAGCTTTAAGTTAGAAACAAGTGAGAGGGCCAGTTCAGCTTTTATAGATAGCTTAGTAAAGAATCTTACGAATATTTATGATATGTATTTATCAAAAAATGTTCCGATTCAGATGAGTTTTTATGATGAAGTAGAGTTTCAGGAGACCAAGAATTGTTTTATATGTGCAGCACCCCTGTTAGAAGATAGAGTTAGAGATCATTGCCATTTTACAGGTAAATTCAGGGGTGCTGCACACAATTCCTGTAACTTGAAATACAAAGTGCCTAATTTTATACCAGTATTTTTTCATAATTTCACTAGGTATGATTGTCACTTGTTTATTAACGAGTTGGCAAATATACCTGGTCAACTTAGCGTAGTACCCCTCAATAAGGAACAATACATTTCAGTTTCCAAATTTATTCCAATGTCCGATGGAAAGAATTTAGAGATTCGTTTTCTAGATTCTTTCCGTTTCATGTCATCTTCGTTAGATAAATTAGCGTCTAACCTAGATGATTCACAAATGTCCACTACCAGGCAAATGTTTGAGTCCGAATCGCAGTTCCAATTAATGCGTAAAAAGGGTGTGTTTCCCTATGAACATTTAAGTTCAGTTGATAGACTTGAAGAAACTTCTCTACCACCAAGAGAAGCTTTTTACAGTAAATTAACTGAATCCGAATGTTCAGAAGAAAGCTATGCACATGCACAAGATGTCTGGAACAAGTTTTCATGCACAACTCTAAAGGATTATTTAGAGTTGTACTTGAAAACTGATGTTCTGCTATTGGCAGACATCTTTGAAAACTTCAGACTCTTGTGTATTAGCATATACTCTCTAGACCCTGCTCAGTTCTTCACTACTCCAGGGCTATCTTGGGACGCCATGTTAAAAAGTACCAAGATTGAATTGGATCTTCTTACAGATATTGATATGTATAGATTCATTCAATCAGGTATACGTGGCGGTCTAGTGCAATGTACCAAAAAATATACAAAAGCGAATAATAAATATCTACCGGAATATGATGAAACAGTAGATTCTTCATATCTGGTATATTTAGACGCTAATAATTTGTATGGTTGGGCAATGTCACAGCCGTTACCATATGGTGGGTTCGAGTGGTTACCTGTAGATAGTCTAGAAGAGTTTGATGTCTTTAGCATAGACGATGACTCTGAATATGGATATATTCTTGAGGTAGATCTAGAGTACCCCTTCTCTATTCATAACGATCATAACGATCTTCCGTTCTGTCCGAAAAATAAGAAACCCACTCCCAATTCACATGTTAAAAAGTTAATAGCTGACTTAGAACATAAGTCAAACTATGCTATCCATTACAGGACACTAAAACAGTGTCTAGAAAATGGATTAATTTTAAAAAAAATCCATAGAGGTGTACGATTCTTCCAAAAACCTTGGCTGCAATCGTACATCGATCTCAACACTTTTCATAGAACGAATGCTAAGAATTCGTTTGAAAAAGATTTTTTTAAACTTCTCAATAACGCAGTCTATGGCAAGACTATGGAAAATGTTGAGAAAAGGGTTAATGTAAAATTAATAACTGAATGGGAAAGTGCAACACAAACCGATTCCTCTGGCCGCAAAAGAGATTGCGCACGCTCATTGATTGCTAAAAGCAATTTTCATAGCGTGAAATATTTTAATGATAATTTTTGCGCATTCCAAATGCGTAAGTTAAATGTTTATTACGATAAGCCTATTTATTTAGGGTTTGCTGTGCTAGACATTTCAAAATGGAAAATGTATGATTTTCATTATCAGTATATGAAACCGAAATTTGGAGAGTCTGTACGCCTAAACTATATGGATACAGACTCTTTCATATACACGGTTAAAACTGATGATTTTTACGCTGATATACGTAAAGATCTTGCAATGAAATTTGATACATCTGATTATCATTCCGATCTCTTAAATAAATACGGTTTTAGCAGCGTTAACAAGAAACGCTTAGGGTTTTTTAAAGATGAGTTGAATGGGAAGCCTATGAGTGAATTCGTAGGCTTACGTTCAAAAATGTATTCATTTCTTGTTCCTGGCGGTCAAGAAGTAAAAAAATCTAAAGGGGTTAAGGCAAGTTGTGTTAAGCGAATCGGCTTTGCTGATTATAAAAAATGTTTAAATACTGGTGAAAAGAAGAGAGGTACAATGTCATTGATTAGATCAAATAACCATGTAGTTAAAACAAGTACAATTTCAAAAACAGTGCTTGACAGCAAAGATGATAAGCGAGTTGTAGAACCAGACTTACACAATACAATGGCTCATGGCCATTATAGGATACAGAAACGTAAGGCTGAGGAAGAAATAAACCTGCATGATGCAAATATTTTAGTTTGGGATAAAAAAATTAAAGAGTTAGAGAATGTTGAAAAACAAACAGTTCAACAGAAAGCATTATTAAAGAAATATAAAGAAGATAAAGAGAACACAGAAGTTGATTTACTTGAGGCTGAACTGGCCCTGCTTGAGAATTACAATTAGAAAAAAGAACTAGAACTAGACAATTGTTTTGATTTCATATTTATTTGTAAAAAAAAAACGATAGAAAATAGTTATTAAATGTATAAAATGTATATAATGTATATAATGTATTAAATGTGTAAAATTGTATTATGAATAAAACAAATGTTAATAATAATATATATATATATAAAATTTGAAAAAGAAAAAAAACATGTGTTTGAATATATTTATAGGATTTCATTTTTATGTACCCAACTATCTTGAGAGGTGGGGAAACCCAGCCAACGTACAAATACTCTATCCCCTTTTCGTTTCAAAATTTTTTCCACTAGATATGTATGTGGGAAATTTGTTTTCTTTATCTCTTGGTGATAAAACCCTCCCTCAATAGGGTTTCCATTTAGGTCATCGAGTAAATATGTAGTTGGAAACGTTCTTTGAATTTTCCGAATTCTAAAAATTTCTGTTGTCCAATTTGGAGTATAGCCCTTTTCAAATACATGCTTGTATTTACTTATACGCACAAGATCACCTTGACGCAAGTTTTTGTCTATAAATATTTTTATATGATTATATGCTGTCTTCAGAATTTTATCCTCATTAGCCTTGGTTACATTAATTGGCTTCTCTTGTATTGTTCTATGCTTTCGATTATTATATACATCAATTAGTTGTTTGTATATTTGAACCCACTTATATGATCCATTAAAACTGAACTCACGCCACATGAGTTCTTTCAGTGTTCTATTAAAACGTTCAACAATTGATGCCTTTAGCGAACTGAATGTAGAGTAGTGATTGATTTCATAAGAGTGCATTAATGCTTTGAAATGTGTATTATAGAATTCAGTTCCGTTATCAGTTTGTAAATTTTTTGGTGCACCACGACCAGACTTGAATATTTTTTCCATTGCCTGTGCTACTTCTTTAGCATTTTTTGTTTTTAATGCTTCACCCCACGCATATTTTGAAAAACAATCTATAACAGTTAGAAGATAGCGGGAGCCATTATTCGATGAGCTGTATGCACCCATTTCAACTAAATCAGCTTGCCATAAGTCGTTGATACCCTTCACAATCACTCTACGTCGTTTAAAATTCTTAATTGATGCTCGATGTAATTCATTCACTATTTCTCGCTTCGTTGATGGTAACATTTTCGTTGTTGTTGTTGTTGTTGTTGACGTCATCGTTGACTTTCTTAAACTATTCTTCCCCATTGACTTCTTCTTCTTCTTCTTCTGCTTCATACTACATATATTCTATTTTAGTTTTAATGATGTGTGAAAGGTTTAACTCTTTCTATGCTCTCGGTTTCACTTTTAAGAATAGTCTTAAAGCTAATGCTGTTAAAAATATCTTGTTCTAAACCATCTAATTCTTCAATTCGTTTTTGCATAATTCTCTCTAAGTTTGGAATTTTTTTGTTGAAGTCGGCAATGTTTGTCTGAATCTCTGTAATTAATGTTTTTTTCCTATTTTTTGATTGACGCTGTTCTTTAGAAATTGAAGAAGATATATTTCTTACAACTTTTTCTAGTTCTTCGTCAACATACTGTTTTGATGTTAAGTCATTTTCATTTATAGGTGTTGGAGAATTTTTAAATATTTTCTTCTGTGCATTCAGATTACCATCAGAGTCATTGAATAAAACTTCAAATTTTTCAACACCTTTCCTAAAGTGTTTAGAATATTCTACTTTATTTGAATAATGTCCGAACTTATCAAGTGACATGTTGAATATGATTGTAAGTAGCAATTGAATGTTATATTTAAAGTTTTCAATACATTTTTTAGGGCTTTATTATAACTTCTGGATATTCTTCATCTTGTTTTTCATTTATTATAACAGTTTGATGAACATCAGGAGATTGACCATATGGCTTATAACCCAGAATCATTGAACCATCTATTTGTATAGTACTAGATTTAACAGCAGGTTTTTTTAAATGTTTGTTCACAAAGCTAGTTAAGTTATTCATTTTCTCGATAATTGTATTCATAACTTTATCAAGATTTGCCATTGAATTGAGTAAATGGATTACTTTATCTTCCAATGATGTTATACGTATATTTCGTTTATCAAAATCCTTAATTATTGTTTTCTCCTGCAACGCTTTCAATTCATTTACTTTCCCATCTACATACGCCTTTATTGTTAAGTCAAAATCATTTTCCGGTGGTAAAGAATTTTTGACTCGTTTTTGTTGTATATTTATATGTCCATCACTATCAAGATATACACCTGTTAGGTTTTCAAGTTCTCTTTTGAAAATTGAAGAAGAAAACTGTCTATTACTCGAAAAATGACCAAACTTGTCAATAGACATTTTGATAATAATTGAAATGTCTAGATGACTACTGTATTTATTAGTATATTATTTTCTCTTCACGCAACTCTTCTGTTATTGATAGAATTTCATTGGTATGATTGTTATTACCAGCAGCTTGTGAAGCTATTAAAAGTTGTAATCGTTCAACTAATTCGTTAACGTTATTCCAATAGACATAATTTGGTTTCTCCTGTTTTAACTTCATAAACATAGCACCACCCCCTCCTTTCTTGGTTTGAATTGGTGTAGATACAGCTGCAGGTTTTATTATTCTTGTTGTTGTTGTTGTTGTTGTTGACGATATCAAGGGTTTAATAATTTTAGTATATTTCAATGCACGAGTTCCTTTAATTTGTTTTTGGGGATCATAATCTCTTCTATGTACACTCGTTTCTTCTAAAATCTCTTTATATGAAACTAAATCAGTTTTAGAGTAGTTCGTTGGATGGTTATGAAAAATTAGAGAGTATAAACCAAATGTAAGAGGCCATGTACTCCCACTTGATAATATAATTTTTGTTTTTTTTACTTCTAATTGTTTGTTACCCAGCTCTAGTTTTGATTTAGACCCTGTTGGACCATAAGCCCTATCCAAGAGATTATCATTTAAAAGTTTATTTATACTTAAATTAATATTATTAGGTATTTGATCTTCATCACTTTCTATAATTTCTTCTTCTTGTTCTTCTTCTTCTTCTTCTTCTTCTTCTTCTTCTTCTTCTTCTTCTTCTTCTTCTTCTTCTTCTTCTTTTACTTCTTCATTATCACTATCTTCATTTTCTATATTTGATTGAGAATAGTATATATCATTATCACTATCATCATCATTATCAGCATCATGATCAATAGTTGAATTATTAATAGAAGACTCTCCTTCTTGCTTTTTTATTCTTTCATACTTTATTTTTTTTTTAATTTTATTATATTTGGTATGCTTTACATCTCTAACAAGTTCATGCAATGGTTCTGTAATAGGCTTAAAAGTGTCTTCCAAATGAGAGATATTATCATTTTTTGCCTGCTTCAATTCAGAAAATTTTCTTTTCAGAATATTTCTAGTTTTTGTCAACTGATCTAATATTTTCCTACTCATTTTATTGAATTTAGATGTCTATTTCTTTATGTTACTTCCTCAGTACTGTGGACAAATAGTAAATGTTTTAAATATTTATAACAATTGAGTTTGAGGTTTCAAAAATTTATACTTTATTTTCTTCTTCTTAGTTTACATTATTACATTTTATTATTTTTTTCTATTACTATGTTGTTATTACTTATTTTGACTATGTTGAAATGTTTATCCTTTAGAAGCTCAATTGTTTCATCTCTCATATTTGCATAACGTTCAGGTAAATACAAAATGTAGTCATCCAGTTCAAGAGCCAATGATTTTCCAATTCTGGTCTGCTTGCGTGTTGCTTTCACGATTGGATAGCGCACATCAGTCTCCATCTTACTTTTGCTTAGGAGTGGCTTCGATATCATCCCGTTGAACTCATTGACTGCATTCAATTCTTCCTGATTGCTCATTTTTTGTTGTAGATGTTGTTGTTGTTGTAGTTATAGTTCTAGTTGTAGTTATCGTTGTTGTTGTTGTAGTTATAGCTGTAGTTATCGTTGTTGTAGCTAGCACCAACAGATAGTTTGTAGACATCAACAGAGAGTTTGTAGATGGCAACTGAGTTCAAACAGGTATCAAGTACTGGTTTTATAGCCAGTGACAGAACCTGTCCTCGCTTCAGTACACACCCTCGCTCTTTCCATTGGATCTTCACTAGAACATCTCGATGTAGAGAGGGATAGAACATTCAACCCTCGTTCAACTGAGCTCAAACATGTAGCAAGTACCGGTTTTATGAGCAGAGAGAGAACACACTCACGCTCTTTCCATTGGATCTTCACTAGAACATGTCGATGCAGAGAGCGATAGAACATTCAACCCTCGTTTAACTGAGCTCAAACATGTAGCAAGTACCGGTTTTATGATCAGAGAGAGAACACACCCACGCTTTTTCATTGGATCTTCATTAGAACATGTCGATGCAGAGAGGGATAGAACATTCAACCCTCATTTTGTGTGTATGTGTGTGTGTGTGTGTGTGTGTGTTCTCTTACTTCAAAGTTAGTAAAAAATGAAGTGCGAGATGGCCACAGTTGAATGTATTAAATTGTTTTTGTTCTCTAACATAGTTATAGTTAATATTTTTCCCCAAGTATTTCACAACTTCTTTTGGCGGTTGTAAATTCCCAAAACTATCAAAGTAGTGTATGCTCTTTCCGTTTTTATTATAAGCTACCCAATGTGTACCATCTGATGTTGAGTCGTCCAAGTTGACGATACCCGATTCACGAATCCATGGGGAACTTGGAAGTGAATCTCTCATAAATACACCTCTAAAATGGGAGATATGTTTTCGAGCAAACTTTTCAATATCAAAATTAGAAAGTGCTCTGTTGGGTAGCTTATCTAATAGTTTTTTGCTTTTCCTACACCCCCTCTAAACGGATTAAGATACAATCCATAACCTTTTTTATACGGTTTAAGAAACATACCATTTCCCACATGAATACTCTCCATTTTCTTATTATGTCGATTACTCTCTTCCAACTTTTTCTTTCCTGTGTTTGCATTGGTGATTGCTTTAGCAATAGCAGCACTACCAGAAGCAAGACTACCTAGAGCGCTGAGAGCAGTTAAAATGGGAACAAGTGGTAAAAAACCTCCAATTTTCGGTACATTAATTACCCTTGGAACTTTTATGTTTTTTTTCTGACGTCCAATTGATTTGCTAACTGCTTTGCGTGCAACCCTAATTGCATTCATCAAGTCTAATGGTTTCTTTTCTTTTAACGCTCGAATACCTGATTTGATAACATGTGAAATGTTCTTGATTCGCAGTTTACAACGTCTTTTCTTATTGTTCTTATTATTTTTTCCTCCCTTCTTCCTTTTTCTCATACCCATTCCAAATTTCCTTTTTGCTTTCATTATATTTGTAACAAAATAAGCTGACGATTTTTCTCCTAAACTAGAATCTTTTGCATTTACACGTTCCCAAGCCCTGTTTATCAACTCTTTATCAGCCTCGTGTCGTTGACTTAAGTCTTTATGCTGTGAATAAGCGATATCGTGTATTCTACAAGCCTCATCCAATTTATTTATTCCTCGATCGCCTCGTGCCAAACGTTTAGATAACTTTGTACCAGGACCACAAAAATTATAACCAGGTAGATGAGCTTCAAAAGGTAAGCCATTAATTATTTTATTTATAATACCACCACCTCGCTTCAAGTTTGAATTGCGACTGGAACAATTATAAAAGCGTTTACCCATTTTATTTGATGTTTAATCGATGAGCATTTCTCATTGAATGAAGTAAAGTGTGTGAGTGACAATGCGTTTAATAAAACAAAAACAAGATATTTGTATTAGAAACATTGAGAGTGGTAATGACGGTCAATCACTGTCTCAAAGATTACCACGTCATAGCCCCCTCTTACCTAATACAATAAGAGCACTTGTTGTTGGACCATCCAACTGTGGTAAAACTAATCTAATGCTCGGCTTAATCGAGAGCCCAAACGGTTTAAAATTTGAGAACATTTATCTATTCTCAAAGAGTTTGTATCAACCCAAGTACGAATATTTGGAAAAACTAGTGAAACCGATAAAAGGTATGGGGTACTATACTTTCTCGGAAAATGAAACAGTTTTACCACCCAACGAAGCTAAAAATAATTCAATTATGATTTTCGATGATGTTGCATGTGAAAAACAGAATAATATCCGTTCATATTTCTGCATGGGTCGTCATAATAATATTGATTCATTTTACTTATGTCAAACCTATACACATATCCCGAAACACCTCATTCGTGATAACGCAAATATGATAATAATGTTCAGACAAGATGATTTAAATATGCGACATATTTACCGAGACCACATTAATACAGATATGAGTTATGATGCGTTTCTGAAAATGTGTCAAAAGTGTTGGGAGGATAAATACGGTTTTCTGTTAATAAGCAAAGATAATGATATAGACAAGGGACGGTATAGAAAGGGTTTCAATCAATTCATAATCAATTAAGAATATAAGAGCATATATTGATTGTGCGAATGCTATTATTGCCCAGTTTATCATTAGATATCAAAATGGTTAGATCATTCACGCTCACATTAAATGGGAGTGAACCCATACTAAACACAAATTTTTTCCCGCCAATAGAACTGAATGGTGAATATGAGTGTGCACTCATTGATTTTCACATGTATAATTCAATACCCAATGTCGATGATAGCAACAACTTATTTCATATTGGTGATAAGATCATTGAAATTCCAACAGGATCATATGAACTAGAAGATATTTACGAATTTTTAAAAAACCAATTACTAGCAGATGGTCTTGATAACACATTCAAGATAGAAAGCAATAATAATACACTTAAAGTGCATATTTCTACAAGCACAGAACCTATTTATTTTGATAAAAATAGATCAATTGGAAGTTTATTTGGATTTAATAAGAGAATACTAGAAGCAGATAAAAAAATAATTTTTAAAAAAAAATTTTTTTTTTTATATTTTTTGTTTTTTATTTTATTTTTTTTTTTTTTTTTAATTTAATATTTTTTTTTTTTTTTTTTAATTTTTTTAATTATAAATTTTTTTAAATTAATAATTTATTAAATTTATTAAGTTAGTTGTTGTAAAAGAAAAAACCTTGAAGTCTAGTGTAATTAGTTTAGGGCGGAGCGGGAGCGCAATAAAGTCCTCTCTTCGTCGTTTGAATTCGCCCCGTTTCGCCGCCGTAGTTAAGCTAGGCTAAGCAATGAAGGAGTTGAAATTATATATTGAATTCGAACGCACGTCTTTTCGTTTTTTTTTCGACAACTATTACAGCCACCGCAGTTTTTCGGTATTAATATTTAATTAGATAAACTAATCTAATTTTTCATGGCGCCCCCGGGTGGACTGTAATACGAGTAAAAAGGCATTGTGAAATTTAAGTGACAGTGACACAAAAAAGTGCAAATATAAACAACAATTGTGTACAACAATTGAATAACAATTGCAAGTAAAAAATTGCAATTACAAAGTGCTAAAATTGCTAAAATTGCCTTTCGGTTAGTGGGTGGATACCTGGCAAATTATTCGCGTCGGTCGTGGTTAATCCCAAAATTGGTGCTGCAAGTCATCGAGGGATACCCTGCAATTGCTGCAAGCGCCAAGGAAAGTAGCAGCCGGTCAACCCGTTCTAGAGCCACAGGTATTTGTGCGAAAAATTGAAAGCGTATTTAAATTGGTTTTTTTTGGCATTCGCTTTCAATTCTTGGCACATACGTACACTATAATAGTTGAGCTTATTTGCATGCATATATATATGTACATATACGTATATACATACATACAGACAGGCATCGTAGTTAAATAATTATACATATGTACATAAATATAATTTGAACTGCTCTTGGATGCTAGTGTTTGTTATTGTTTATGCTCCACTGTCACCCCCTCTCACAAACTTTGTCCATAATTCGATTGCAATAATACTTACTGAGTTCAAGCAATTGTATGTACGTACATATATACATACACACACACCTACGTATATACCAGCTGCAGCGGCGAATTTTTCGTTTCTTGCTTTCCTTCGTTCGTCCGCCAGCTGCGCTTCTAGCTGCATACACATATACGCACATCTACACAGCAAGCTACAGCGGTGATTTTTTCGTTTTCGCTTTCGCACGTCACCCGCTCACTAGCATTGTTGTTGTCAATTTCGTTTGCGCGCTTGAACTCAAAACGGCAAGTGATACGCATACTCTACCTTTGGTCGGGTATAACTCTTTTTCGGTATCACTTGCATCGAATTATTTTTTTGATAACTAGTGCTTCTACAATTATTCAAGTATAATTGTTTTCGTCGTTTATTGTATTATACAATAAAAAACATATACTATCTCGTTTTCGTCCATTAAAATGGAACAAGAAAAGCCAAAAGTGAGTCGTCCGACTATTGACGACCTTAGAAAAAGGCTACGAGTATATGTCAAGAGCATTCGCCGGGTAGAACAGCGTCTAGAAACTGGTACTATACCACTAGACGTCTCCGAGCTTGAGTGCAGGCTTCAACTTTTGTCCGAAGCTATTGTCAAGGCAACTGGACTTCAGGAACATATTGAAAGCCTTGATGAAAATGATGAGTTTGGAGCCGAGTTGGAAGAATTGTCAATCACGACCAAAGCGAGAATTATGTCGCTTCTTTCAGCCGTGAAGTCATCGAGCGAACCACAAGAAAAGGTTTCGGCTCCGATGGCACCAACTCGAGCTCGACTCCCTAATTTGGCATTACCTAAATTTAGTGGCAATTATTCTGAGTTTAAGAATTTTATAGGATTATTCGAGACTCTTGTTCATAATGATAAGAGCATTCCTGCCATCGAAAAGTTTAACCATCTGATCTCCTGTCTCTCTGGTGATGCCTTGGGAACGATTAAGGCATTCCAAGTCACCGAGAGCAACTATGAAAAGGCTATGGAAAGCCTAAGGAGAGTATACGATAACGAATGCCTTATCTTTATGAACAATATCTCATCATTGTTCAGTCTTCCTAAAATGAATCAGCAATCTGCATCCTCTCTTAGAAGCCTAATCGATACGGTGTCATCAATATATGGTTCATTGTTATCGATAGGCGATGACACTAAAATAGCGAATGCAATGCTGATTCATTTAGTATTAAATAGAGTAGATAATGTGACCAAACAAAAATGGGAAGAGCAGCTAGATTATGACAAATTACCTTTGTGGTCCGATTTTGAAAGGGTATTGAACCGTCGATACCAGCATCTAACTGCTGAAGAATCGACAAAGCCAAAATCGGAAAAAGTAGTTCCAAACAGGCAGCATAATCAAAGTTCCTTTGCCTGCTCTTCAACTAGCAACAATCAGATCTGCAGTTACTGCAATTCAAATGACCATTTAATCGAAACTTGTAGTCCGTTCGCTCGTCTCTCCGTCATGCAGAGATTTGAGTTTGTAAAGTCCGCATCGTTATGCATAAACTGTTTAAAAAAGGGTCACACTGTTGTAAAATGCAAATCTAAAAAATGCCGAGTTTGTGGTCGCTCGCATCATCAATTATTGCATAGATACACAGTGACTGAAAATAGCTTAGCGTTACCACCACCTTTAGAGAATATTTCTCCTCCTCCAAGTCAAGATCACCCTTCCACCACACATTCTATGCATGCGTCAGCGTTGGAAAGGGTAATTCTTGCAACGTCGATCGTAAGCGTCCGAACAAAAAGTGGAAATTACATTTTGGCCCGAGCACTTCTTGACTCTGGGTCACAAACTAACTTCGTAACTGAAGATTTGGCTCAACGCTTACAGATCCGCAAAGAAGAGTCATGTATAAACTTGCTTGGTATTGGCGCAGCCAATTCTCAAGTCAAGAATAAAATACATACGGTGGTGAAGTCGCGAATAACTGGTAGTGAGTTTTCGTTTGATTTTTGGGTATTAAAATCAATTTCTGGGTATCACCCAGACCAGTCAGTCAACGTCAGCGACTGGAAAATCCCAAAGAACCTACCATTAGCTGACCCATACTTTTACAAACCTCAACGGATTGATATGTTGATTGGTGCAGAGTCCTTTTTCGAGTTGTTGTCCGTCGGTCAAATAAAGCAAGGTCCGGAGTATCCGATTCTGCAAAAAACCCTTCTTGGCTGGGTTGTAGCTGGAAAATATGCTCCAAAGAGTCCAGCTCCCCAAGGTACCTCGTTAACATTAAGTTGCCAAGAAGAATTGCTTGTTTCGATAGATAACACTCTGCAGAAGTTTTGGTCACTTGAGGAATTGCCATCTACTAGGAAAATATGGTCGCCAGAGCAACAGCTCTGTGAAGACCACTATAGGAAGACTACTCAGATTTTGCCCTCGGGTCGCTTTGAAGTTAGACTGCCGTTTAAATCAGACCCAAATGTTTTAGGCAACTCGTTCGAGGTTGCAAAACGGCGTTTCTTGTCGCTCGAAAAAAGACTAACTCGTGACCAAGGCTTGAAGAAAATGTATCTCGAATTTATGGAAGAGTATCTCGCCTTAGGTCATATGTCACCATCGGACATAGATGTTACGTCTACTCCGCACTATGTTATTCCCCATCAGTGCGTTCTGAGACCTGAGAGTACTTCAACAAAACTCCGTGTGGTGTTTGACGCATCCTGTAAGACGTCCACACACGTGTCTCTTAATGAAATTCTGATGGTGGGGCCTACAATTCAAGAAGACTTGTACTCAACTCTTCTTCGCTTCAGATTGCATCGTTTCGCTTTGACAGCTGATGTCAAGAAGATGTACCGCCAAGTAATGGTGAATGAAGCTGATAGGCCATTCCAATTAATAGTGTGGAGACGAGATCCATCTGAATCCTTGAGACTATATAAGCTCAACACCGTGACTTATGGTACTGGTCCAGCCCCTTTTCTGGCCATCAGGTGTTTAAAGAGGTTGAGTGAAGCCGTAAGAGGATCTCTCCCTAGAGCTTCTGAAGTTATTCGGTCCGACTTTTATGTCGATGATATGTTAACTGGTGCTGCATGCATAGATGAGCTTAAGAAAATTAAGTCTGAAGTGACTCAGGTTCTTCAAACAGCAGGTTTTGAATTGAGCAAGTGGTTTTCAAACTCACCTGATGTCACTGCATCTGAGAGCACAGTTAAACCGATAACTATCTCGGATTCAGATTCAACTAAGGCTTTAGGTATTTCATGGACTCCTAGCGACGACGCCTTAAAGTTCAAAATAGACACCTCAGTCATGGTTCTCCGAGCGACAAAAAGGAACATATTATCGGTGACATCGAAGCTGTTTGACCCCCTCGGCTTATTAAGTCCAATTGTCATTCGAGGCAAGATCCTATTGCAGGAGTTATGGCTTAATAAGTTGGACTGGGATGAGTCTATTCCACAGCAGATGGAAACAGCATGGAATAAATTGAAGGAAACATTGTCGAGAGTGGAAGAAATCTCCATACCTCGATATGTGTTCACTAATCCGATGTCACCAATACAAGTACATGGTTTCGCCGACGCATCTATGAGAGCCTACGGTGCTTGCGTCTATATTCGTAGCAAAACTGTTGAAGGTTACAAAGTTTCGTTGTTGACTTCAAAGTCAAAAGTAGCGCCGCTCAAGACGAAAACACTTCCTAGACTTGAGTTATGTGCCGCTCACCTTCTAGCAGATCTTTGCCACAGAATCAAGCCATTATTGAAAATAAACATCGAACGAATCGTCTTCTGGTCGGATTCAGAAGTTACACTTCACTGGATCCGATCTCATCCTTCGTCGTTGGCGACGTTCGTTTCGAACAGAGTGGCTGAGATTCAGGAGTGGTCCAAAGAAGCTACATGGCGACATGTACCGACAAAACAAAACCCAGCAGATGTAGTTTCAAGAGGTTGTGACATTGATGACTTGAAGGAGTCAATCTGGTTTGGTGGACCTTCGTTTTTAAAGAACGAAGAGGAAGATTGGCCCGTTAATCCGCACCTAGAGCTGTCAAGGGAGATGATGGAGCTGGAAAAGAGAAAAACAGCGGTTGGACTGGCCGCTGCCGTAGTTAAATCGGATCTAGTGGACGTCATCGAGGGATTCTCGTCTCACCTCAAACTGCTAAGGGTATTTGTTTATATGTTCCGCTTCATAGCTAAATGTAAAAATAGGAATGCTCAATTTGAAAAGATTCCGTCACCAACGGAATATAAAGAAGCCTTTTTGAAAATTATCGAAGTTGTTCAATGTCACGAATTTTCTGATGACATTAAAAGAATTCGCAAGGGATCCAAGCTTGGCCCTTGTCTTCAACGATTAAATCCATTTATTCACGAAGACAAAGGAACTTGGTGTACGTTTTCGTTGTTGAGAGTTGGGGGGCGACTAGCAAATGCTCCTATATCGTATGATGCCAAGTTTCCATTGTTGTTGACTAAGCGTTCTAAATTCGTACAGAGCTATGTCCGACATTTGCATCAAACCAATTTTCATGTTGGCCCACGAGCACTTGTGAGTATCCTTCGGGAGCGCATTTGGATTGTTAACGCTCAGGAGGTCTGCAGTCAGACAGTTCGTTCATGCATTAGATGCTTCAAATGCAAACCGCGACTTCTGACTCAAATAATGGGGAATTTACCCGCAGACCGACTCCGTGCTCTCCGCCCCTTTGACATTTGTGGCGTTGACTTTTGTGGTCCAGTGTACACGACACTTAAAATCCGTGGTAGGCCCCCTTATAAGTCCTACATAGCGCTGTTTGTGTGTTTTGCGTCCAAGGCAGTTCATTTAGAAGTTGTTTCCGATCTTTCCACTGACTCCTTTTTATTATGCTTTCAAAGATTTATTGGTCGCCGAGGATGTCCGCAGATCGTGCACTGCGACAACGCGACGAACTTCGTCGGAGCGAGTCGCCACTTCGACGATCTGCGACGGAAGATCGAGGAGCAAGCGGACGCAATTCGCGAATTCGCATCAAAAAGCGGATGCGACTTTGCGTTCACACCGCCTCGAGCACCACACATGGGAGGACTATGGGAGGCAGGTGTCAAAACTGCAAAGCACCTACTCCTACGAGCGGTGGGCAGCGCGCAGTTGACAGCGGAGGAGCTGCAAACAGTTCTCGTCGGCGTCGAGGCAGTGCTGAACTCGCGGCCTCTAGGACCAATCAGCCAGGACCCCAGCGACGGAGAGGCCCTAACACCAGGGCACCTGCTGACAGGCGGGTCGCTACTCGCCCCACCAGCACTCCGGACCCCGGACCAGACGGGTCTCAGTTGCTTGCGGCGATGGCGACTTGTCTCGTCAGTCAGGCAACAGTTTTGGCAGCGATGGTCCCGCGAGTATGTCCTGGGCCTTCAAATCCGGGGCAAGTGGCAGCAGCAGCAGCCCAACATCACCGAAGGAACACTCGTCGTCGTCGCAGAGGACAATCTTCCACCGCAACAGTGGCTCCTCGGAAGGATCGTGGCAACTCACGCAGGGCAGGACGGCATGGTCAGGGTCGTAGACCTTAGGACCAGCGAAGGGCGATTATTTAGACGGGCCATTCACAAACTGGCTCCGCTACCTATTGCTTGAAGCCTTACAGGCCTTCAACGGGGCCGGTGTTAAATTAAGTTAGTTGTTGTAAAAGAAAAAACCTTGAAGTCTAGTGTAATTAGTTTAGGGCGGAGCGGGAGCGCAATAAAGTCCTCTCTTCGTCGTTTGAATTCGCCCCGTTTCGCCGCCGTAGTTAAGCTAGGCTAAGCAATGAAGGAGTTGAAATTATATATTGAATTCGAACGTACGTCTTTTCGTTTTTTTTTCGACAACTATTACAGCCACCGGGTTTTTTTTTTTTTTTTTTTTTTAATAAAAAATATTTTTTTTTTTTAAAAAAAAAAAAAAAATATTTTTTTTTTTTTCTTTATTTTTTTTTTTTTTTTTTTTTTCTTTGTTCCATCTCTAATAAACATGTCACCTCTAATAAATAAAATTCGTATCGAGCTGTTCTTGTCTTCGTTTCTTTTTGATCGCGGTTCGCTGAGTTCCGTTATGCGAGTTTGACGGATTTTGCTCTGTTCTACATAGCCTCGGTTCGACGATGCGTTAGAGTGAGACAAATGCTTGTCCTGTGGTGAGTTCGGACCAGCATGTATCAAGCGAGATGGAGCGATGTTGAAATGTACACGAGGCACTTATGTTTGAAAACTCTGAGAAAGCAGACGCGTGAATATGTCGCAACCGAGGAAGTGTACGACTCGCGGGCGGAACGCGGCAACAGAGGACCCCGAAACAGTTAACTTCCCGACATCAGAAGTGGGATCGCCTCAGCCCCAAGCCATCACTGATGATCGCCTGTCCACAATTTTGGAAATGCAGCATCGTAATCTATTGGAAATTGTGAATGCCGTGAGGGGCTCGCAGACTACACAAGTAGTTGTACTACCCAAGTTCAACCCTGAGTCCGCCGGTTCAAGTGCAGCCACTTGGTGCTCTACAGTGGACCTTATTGTAGGAGAAAATCCTCTGGATGGCAGTGCTTTGCTCATGGCCTTAACCAAATCATTGGAGGGCAGTGCTTCTAATTGGCTGTCACAAATTTGTTTCGCCGGAATGACTTGGAGCCAATTCCAAGAAATGTTCCTTCAGCAGTATGAAGGCAATGAGACGCCAGCAGCAACAGTCTTTAATGTATTAAACGGGCGGCCAAACGACGGCGAATGTCTTGCGCTGTATGGTAGCCGATTAATAACAACACTTATGGCAAAATGGAAGTCCATGACCGCAGAAGAAATTGCAGTGTCTGTTGCCCTGGCACATGCTGCAAATATAGATGGTAGGCTGCAACGCACTGTGTTCACAACTACTGTCAAAACACGCAACGAGTTGCAGAACGAGCTAAGAGCGTTTTCGTATGGCAAGAGGAAGGACCATCCCGTTCCAGAAAATTCTACCAGCAAAAGAGCTCGCCTACACCCAAATGTTAAGTGCCACTTTTGTGGAAAAATTGGCCACAAGATAGCTGACTGCCGCTCCGTGAAAAACAACTTAAAGAATCAACAAGGATCTAGTTCGAGTATTGGGCGCTTATCTGACTCTAAACCTGGGTCAATTACTTGCTATAGATGTGGGAACCAGGGGCATATAGCGTCAGCTTGCCCTGCAAGACAATCGTTGTCAAACCAAACTAAAGCCGACGAGAAGCGTGTCAACGTGTGTCACGTAGTCGAGCCAATTGGGACATTGATATCATCGGGTGAGTCGTATCCATTTTATTTCGACTCTGGAGCCGAATGCTCACTTGTAAGAGAATCTGTGTCCACCCAACTCTCGGGCACACGAATTAACAACATTGTAGTTTTAAAGGGTATCGGAAATAATACTGTTACTAGTACATTACAAATTTTGTCAAACGTAACAATAAGTGGTTACTGTCTCGAAGTGCTTTTTCACGTAATTCTTAATGATTGCATTAATTATAATATTATAATTGGACGCGAAATTTTAAGTCAGGGATTTAGTGCTACTATAACAATAGATAAAATAGAGTTATGTAAAACAAGGTCTGTGCAAACCCTATCTGCTTTGAGTAGTAGTTTTAATCTTGAAAATGTTAATACCGAATTGTGTGGCGAGGATAGGAAAATCTTGGTAAATCTTTTGAATGAATTCTGTGACTCATTTATAGACGGTTTTCCCAAAAATCGTGTTACAACTGGCGAATTAGAAGTACGCTTAATTGATCCAATAAAAACTGTACACAGACGACCGTACCGACTTAGTATAGAGGAAAAACAAATTGTCCGAAACAAGGTTAATGAGCTGCTGTTAGCTAACATCATCCGTCCTAGCAGCTCACCGTTCGCCAGTCCAGTTTTACTCGTTAAAAAGAAAAATGGTTCTGATCGTCTTTGCGTGGATTACCGCGAACTAAATACAAACACAGTTGCAGAAAAATATCCCTTACCACTAATTAGTGACCAAATATCTAGGTTGCGTGGAGCAAGTTTCTTTAGTTGCTTGGATATGGCCAGCGGGTTTCATCAGATACCTATTCACGCAAATTCAATTGAACGCACGGCTTTTGTGACACCTGACGGCCAATTCGAATTTCTAACTATGCCCTTCGGGTTAAAGAATGCCCCATCCGTGTTCCAGCGTGCAGTTATGAAAGCTTTGGGTGAGCTTGCCCATTCTTACGTTATCGTTTATATGGACGATATAATGATTATCGCAGAAACAAAAGAAGAAGCTTTTGTAAGGTTAAGGACAGTTTTGAAAATATTATCGCAGGCTGGGTTTTCTTTTAATATCGGAAAATGTTCATTCCTGAAATCTTGCGTTGAATATCTGGGGTTTGTGGTAAAAGAGGGCGAAATAAGACCAAATCCATCTAAGATAAAAGCATTAGTCGCTTTACCGCCTCCGCAGTCTGTTACCCAAGTAAGACAATTTATTGGCCTAGCCTCTTATTTTAGGCAGTTTGTGCCAAAGTTTTCAGAAATCATGAAACCCTTATATAGACTGACCTGCAAAAACAAAATATTTGAATGGAAACTTGAACACGAACAAATTCGTCAAAAAGTCACTAAATTGCTTACAAATGAGCCCGTCCTTGTTATCTTCGATCCTCGGCATCCCATTGAACTGCATACAGATGCCAGTATGGATGGCTACGGAGCAATTCTACTCCACAAAATAGATAATAAACGTCGTGTAGTTGAGTATTACAGCAAACAAACATCCTTGACGGAATCTCGATATCATTCGTACGAGCTTGAAACTTTAGCTGTGTATAACTCCATGAGACACTTTCGTCACTATTTACATGGGCGACGATTTGTTGTTTTTACAGACTGTAATTCCCTAAAAGCTACTCGCAACAAGACTGAACTAACGCCGAGAGTACACCGTTGGTGGGCATATATGCAGTCCTTCGACTTTGACATAGAATATAGACCTGGTGCCAAAATGGCACATGTTGATTTCTTGTCACGCAATCCACTGCCAACTGCTCGGGTTATTACTGGTGAGGAAGAAAAACATGTTCTATTGGCTAAAATAACGGACAACTGGTTACTTGCAGAACAACAAAAGGATTCAGAGATTTCCACGATTGTTGTTAAAATACAGAACAATGAATTGGGTGAGAGCTTGGCAAAAAGTTATGAAATACGCTCGAAAATGCTTTTTCGCAAAATTCAAAGGAACGGTAAAACTCGTTGCCTGCCAGTTGTCCCCAGATCATTCAGATGGTCAGTAGTGAACCATGTCCATGAAGCAGTTGTACATCTTGGGTGGGAAAAGACTTTAGACAAAATGTACGAATTTTACTGGTTTGAGAACATGGCCAAATATGTTCGTAAGTTCGTTGATAATTGCATTACGTGTAAGTTAACTAAGCCTCCGTCAGGAAAATTGCCAATCGAACTCCACCCCATACCAAAAGTAGAAATTCCATGGCACACGATCCATATAGATATTACGGGAAAATTAAGCGGCAAGAGGGATCAAAAGGAATATATTATCGTTCTGATTGACGCGTTTACAAAGTTTGTTTCTTTGCACCACACGGTAACCATTAATAGTGAAAGTTGTATAGACGCCTTGAAGGCTTCAATTTCCGTATTCGGTGTACCAACACGAATCATTGCAGATCAGGGTAAATGCTTTACAGGCTCTTGTTTCAGTGAATTTTGTTCCATGCAAAAAATTCAACTACACTTAATTGCAACAGGGGCTAGTCGTGCCAATGGACAGGTAGAACGCGTTATGAGTGTGCTTAAACGCATGCTTACGGCGGTAGAGAGCAGCCATCGTTCTTGGCAAGATGCCTTAGGAGAGATACAACTAGCTATAAATTGTACTACAAATCGCATAACGAAAGCCAGTCCTCTTGAATTACTAATCGGAAAAGAATGTAGACCATTTAATATGTTACCAATATGTGAACAAGTTAATAAAGTCGATGTAAATATTATAAGAAATATCGCGAGAGAAAACATTAAAAAGAACGCCTTGTATGAAAAAAACTAGATTCGATAAGCACAAAGCCAAATTTGATAACTTTAGTGTTGGCGATTATGTTTTACTTAAGAACGAAGAAAGGCACCAAACAAAATTAGACCAAAAGTATAAAGGACCTTTCCTTGTGACAGAGGTACTTGAGGGAGATCGTTATATTTTAAAATCTTTAACTAATAAGCGGACTTATAAGTACCCACATGAAGCTTTGCGCAGTATGCCAACAGAGGAGATCCCCAAAGAGTTAGATCTATGTGACGATCATGAAAACGTTGAAAGAGACGTTAGAAATCCCTTGGTGGATTCCAATGTGGATGAAAACGTTGAAAGAGACGTTAGAAATCCGTTGGTGGATGCCAATGTGGATGAAAACGTTGAAAGAGACGTTAGAAATCCGTCGGTGGATGCCAATGTGAGCGGAAAGTTACTGAGTTGTTTGAAGACTCAAGTGAATGAGAGGCATTGATGGATTTCAATGCGAGATTGGGGACACATGCAACGTCGCCAAGTTGCCAGTGCTAGTAGGTACACGTGTTACTGTGTTGACTTATTTGATGTCTGGTGACTGGCGGCGTGGCAGGTTGAATTGTCCTAGTGTATTGCTAATAATAACAAACGATCTTCTTGGTACTTCTGTCACTCGAGTTGGTCGATAACATGAAAAATAAAATTAAAAAAAAAAAAAAAAAGGAGAACCTTTATTAATACTCTGAATTACGTTTAATGTTATCTTTCTAGATTAAGCTTGTTTAATTTTGAAACTTATATTACACACGAGGACGTGTGCTGGTCAGGAAGGCCGTGTCGCATCATTATTAGTCTTATTTTTATTTTCTATGTTCCATCTCTAATAAACATGTCACCTCTAATAAATAAAATTCGTATCGAGCTGTTCTTGTCTTCGTTTCTTTTTGATCGCGGTTCGCTGAGTTCCGTTATGCGAGTTTGACGGATTTTGCTCTGTTCTACATAGCCTCGGTTCGACGATGCGTTAGAGTGAGACAAATGCTTGTCCTGTGGTGAGTTCGGACCAGCATGTATCAAGCGAGATGGAGCGATGTTGAAATGTACACGAGGCACTTATGTTTGAAAACTCTGAGAAAGCAGACGCGTGAATATGTCGCAACCGAGGAAGTGTACGACTCGCGGGCGGAACGCGGTAACAGAGGACCCCGAAACAGTTAACTTCCCGACATATACAATAAAAGAGCAGACACTTACATTCCGAAAGCCACTTCCATTCGAAAAGTTAAACGAAGAGGTTCAAAGAGGAAAAGCAATAAGCTAACATTAAAAAATAAATTGCTTCTAAAATCATTGGGATACAAGCTTCGAGTTTAATAACAAACATACTAATATAGAGAAATCATTATGATAATGAATGAAGTATTAGCTGTTCGAGAAAAAACCTACTCTGACGAAAGTATATCAAAAAAAGTATCATACCTATTCACCATACCAACAATCATTTAAGCCTAATGATGAAATCAGAATTACAATTCAAAACCAGGACTTGTATGTACTCCCTCACGAGAGTTTTATCAATTTTCATGGTGTCATTAGTAAAGTTAACGACGATAATTCAGTGGAAACTGCAAATGTTGTTACAAAACTACGAAACAATTGTATGGCATATTTTCTGGATGAAATACGTTATGAAATAAATGGTGTTGAGATTGATAGAACAAGATTTGTTGGTACTACTTCTACAATTAAGAACTATGTATCTTTGAATGAGCTGGAGAGTAAGAGACTTTACAATTCTGGATGGACTGGATCTGATAACATTACTTCTTCACAAAGTTATTTTGAATATTCTCTTCCACTAAAAAATTTACTTGGGTTTGCTGAAGATTTTAAGAAAGTTATATTAAACTGTAAACATGAACTAGTACTTTTGATATCTAAAAATATGAATGAAGTTTATGATAAAGACCACGCTGGTAATAATTTAAGACTGGAAATGTTGAGTATAACATGGAAAATTCCTCATGTAACCCCCCAGTGATTCAGCTAAAATTAAATTGTATGATATAATAAAAAGCGGTGCTAATCTTCCATTAGCATTTCGTAGTTGGGATACCTATATTAACCCTAAACTTAGTCAGGGTACACATCAAATTTGGAATGTTAAACTAGCTGCTAATCGTGAACGACCTCGATTCGCATTAATTGCGTTTAAAGAAGGAAATAAGTTTATCACAAACAATTTAACCAATCTAAAAGTCTATCTAAATTCTGAAACATATCCATATGATGATTTAAAATTAGATTTTAACAAGAATCGTTTTGCACTCCTCTATGAAATGTATTCAAAGTTTCAAAATAGTTACTATAACCGAAACGAAACTCCATTGCTTTCCCCAATCGATTTTCTAAATAATGCTCCGATTGTTGTTGTAGATTTATCATATCAAAATGAAATGGTAAAATCTGGTCCCATTGATGTTAGGATATCAGCAGAGCTTAGTGCTACATCTAATGAAAGTGCACAGCTATATTGCATACTCTTACACGATCGGTTAGTTGAATACAACCCGTTGAATGGATTAGTTCACCGCATTGTTTAACGGATATTAACGAGAACAATCAGCAATAACAACAACAACAACATGTGTGAAGAAGAAATTGTATCGATTGATATTCAAGGGTTCTACGGAAACAATAAACAATTTATTTTAAAAGAAATTGGAGTGGTTTTTAGTAACACAAACGTTAACACACTCAATTCTCATTTCATTATACATTCCCCATATGATTTTACTAAATTAAATAAGCACTTGAGAAAAACTGCTGCTTGGATGACAAAGACCTATCATAAAATTTGGTGGAATGACGGTTTGAATTACTATAGAGAAGCACAACAACATATAAGAAAAATAACTAGTGGAAAACGAGTAATTTGTAAAGGATATGAAAAAAACGTTTTCTAAAAAACTTTCTAAAAAACTATGATATAACAGATATTTATGAACTTGGTTCTCCTTCATTAAAAGAAATGAGTGGTAACCAGTTCCCATTTTGTTCACTACATTGTACGGAAGGGGTATGTGCATTGAATAATGCTCATAAAATTTTAGACTACTTTGAGAGTTGCGATAGAGAACATCTTAAAAAAAATGGAGAAAAACAATAACAATAATTTTACAAATTTAATAAATAAAATTAATATTTTAATATCAGACTTTGGAAATATATTAACTGAAGCGGATCTACAATTTCTTATCAAGTCAAGGAACATGTTCATGAAAGTTGGAAATTTCAATATTATAAAAACACAATTTGGAGAACATTTTGAATTCTGTAAATCTTGTTATGATAATACAGAAACATGTGCTTGCTTTCACTTTGTTATTCAACAACGTGATGTTAAAAAACTTATTACATCATATAAACTACATGTCTAAAATTCTTATATATAAGCTACCTTTGTCAAATTTAAACATTAAATAAAGAAAAAGAAACATAAGAAAAACTAGTTTATTTATTTATTTATTATAGTGGTGAAATTACATATAAACAGGGGAAAGATCATACGCATACACACACACACATTTGTCCTCTAACACATGTGCATACAAACACGATTATGTATGCATGATCACGTTTCAACCTTTTACCTTTGTTATGGAGGTGAAAAACGCATGCATTTTCCTTTAAATTCATCGATGCATTCAATCTGAGGCTCAGTTTAAAACACGACTTTGTAAAGAAGGAATCTAGCAACAGCAGCAGCAACATGAACGCAATAACAATTGAGGAGTTTCTGAATCAGTATTATGATATCATTCACCATCATGATCTGAAACAGATTGAGGAATTCCAATCATATATGAAGCTGGCGGAAAAGTCTCCATACCAGTTGTCAATACATGGAAGTCATAGAACTTCATGTCCATGGTCTTCCAACGAGGCAACAGAAGGACCAGATACCTGTGCATGCAGCAGAGAAACATTTCGGCAAAACGAGGCTGAAAAAATTATGAATCATTATAATAAACTAAGCTTAAGATTCATAAAATAAAAATTTTTAGTTAAACCCTTTAACTGTTGTTGCTTTTTAACTGTTTAGCTGTTTAGCTGATTAGCTGATTAGCTGATAAGCTGGTTAGCTGTTTAGCTGTTTAGCTGTTTAGCTGATAAGCTGTTTAGCTGTTTAGCTAATAAGCTGTTTAGCTGTTGTTGTTTAGCTGATAAGCTGTTTAGCTGTTGTTGTTTAGCTGATAAGCTGTTTAGCTGTTGTTGTTTAGCTGATAAGCTGTTTAGCTGTTGTTGTTTAGCTGATAAGCTGTTTAGCTGATTAGCTGATTAGCTGATTAACTCGTTTATCAGATGTTTTAAGGGAAACAGAGTTTATATCTTTATAGTAAATTTATATTTATTTGATCAATTCCTACTTAGAATTTAATTTGTTAAAAGAAAAGAAAGTAAATATATAATATAAAATATAAATCTCTTGAAATTGTACAATTAGCCAGTAAATTATCCCCATCCCTTATTCCATTTCAACCCTCGCTCTGTTCGATTATATAAAAACGGAGCGTGGCCTCTTTCGGTGGTGTAGCACGCGACCAGCGGGATTTCAAGTATAAACATCACTTCGACGCGTGCATCACCCATGCAGGGAAATTTCTCATCCGTCACCTTCTTGTAAGCATCTGTAAAGAAGAAACAATCATAAGACACATATCGCTCTCACACTCTCCCTCTCCAATAAGAAAGAGAATGCTGACTGAAACACGCACCATGTATTTTGGAGAGAGTTATGGCCCTTGCCGGGGAGAAACACTTGGCATCCCACAAGATTTGCCGACAATGCAGTGCGAGTTTTGGATAGCGTTGTTTGACCTTGTAGAAGTAATCGTCTAGAGTCATTATATGTTATTCTTTATATAAAATATATGTAGAGACACGCTGATGTAGCAAACGCACTCTACTCAGTTTCACGTATCTTTTTATACTAACAAAAATTTGCTCACCGATCGCCTTAATATTGGCACAACGAGCCATGTTAGAAGATGAGTATACTATACCCCCCGTCTTAATTCACAAGAATTGTATAACATTGAATAGAAGGACAACAGCTTGCAATGTTTTGTTTACAGGACAATGCATCGCCTTAATATTGTGACAACGAACCATGCTAGAAGATGAGTATACTATGCCCACCCATCTTAATTCACAAGAATTGTATTACATTGAATAGAAGGATAACAGTTTGCAATGTTTTCTTTACAGGACAATGCATACATTAACTTGTTGAACTAGGGTCTCCCGGACTGCCAAATATCACGGCTAACCCTACAAAAGGGACAATGCACACATTTACTTGTTGAACAAGGGTCTCCCGCACGCTTCTATGCACTGGCGTCTGCGTACACACATTCACCCTCTAACACATACGCATGCTCACCTCTCAATCGTTAATACCGCACACGCACACAGACCCTCGAACACATTAACTTGTTGAACAAGGGTCTCCCGCACTGTCAAATATCACGGCTAACCCTACAAAAGGGACAATGCACACTTGTTCAGTTTCACACGCTCACCTCGCAACCTTTAATACCGCACACGCACACACACCCTGTGGCATGTGCGCATGCAAACATAATCATGCATGCTCAGTTTCACATGCTCACACTATCAACCTTTAACACTTCCCACACTATTTTATCACCTACTGATATACCTAAAACCCATTAATTATCCCTATTATGACCCACAATTAACCGATCGACATGTTTATTAGGATCCTTTATTACCTAATCCCCCTCCTCACAACACATTACCTTCATTTACACACCCTCTAGAACCCGCCCCCATATTACACATGACCTTTTTTCCCTCAGTGATAGGGGACCACCTCACGTACATACATACCTTTTTATCCCTCACCTGACCTTTTTACCGGAAACACCTCACCCTACTTTTTGCACCAGAACCCGCGCCCATTGTCCTAGAACCCGCGCCCATATTACACCTGACCTTTTTTACCCCTCACCTCACCTTTTTATCCCTCACCTGACCCTTTTTACCTACATGACAGGGGACCACCTCACGTACCTGACCCTTTTTATCCCTCACCTGACCCTTTTTACCCCTCACGTACCTTTCTACCGGAAACCACCTCACCCTACTTTTTGCACCAGAAAATCCCTCACCCCACTTTTTGCACCAGAACCCGCATTCTTTATCTACTTCCAAGCCAGGTCACACCTGCATAGCACAGCCATTGGGATGAGATAGCCATTGGGATGCGCTTCCTTCCAGCGATTTAGTTAATGCTAGTATTAAAGCACTGCCTTCCAGTGGTTTCTGACTTAAAACAATGTCAACTGTCGCACACCATTGAGTAGCGTCAGTGCCTGGAATGTCGGGGTTGAATTTTGGCAAACTTACGATGCCATTTTGTGTCGGCTCGCGTGCCGATGCTTGCAAAGTCTTTGCCAATTCTAAGAAACTTTGACTTTGGTGTTCCATCAAAATGCGCAGTTGATCTTCCATGTTTCCTTGACGCGAGTTGGATCCCACTTCTGATGACAGAGACTTATTAATATCTTCTTCCATAATTTATATCGTCGTTTTTGAATTGTATAGTGAGTACCTTGTATAGCCTTTTTATACCCTTCGACCATTGGAAATGGTCAAAAAGGGTATACTAACTTTGTGCAAATGTACGTAACAGGCAGAAGGAGGTGTGGGAGACCCCATAAAATTTATATATTCTTGCTCAGGATCATCTGTCTGTCTGTCTGTCTTTCTGTCCGTCTGTCTGTGTGAACGCACAGATCTCAGCTATTATAAAAGCTAGAGTTACCAAATTTGGTAGGAATACTCCTGTGTACTATAAGCTGATCAAGTTTATTTCAAATGTTAGGTGCCACGCCCACCGCCCCCGTAAATTAATAATTTAATTTTTGAACTCAATTTGTAAGCGCTGTATAAAAGATACAACTTTCTGACTTTAACATATACTAAGCTGAATGAAATATCTACGTAGTCTCAAAATTACAAACCGATCGGACAATAATCACAGAAGTTATTTAAGAAAGTATGACCATAAAACCAAGTGCTTCTCTCAGCTTGCAATGGAGGCGGGCGAGCGCGAAGCGTGAGCGCCATCTGTTGGGAATAATTGTAAAGCATGTGCACATGCATATGTGTATGAATTTAACAAATTAAACTACACGGGAACATAGGTCGAAGGGTATCCCACTGTCGCGTTTTGCGCGACTGTTGCTCTCGTTCTTATTGCTCTTGGCGCGTGTTACTCCTCTTCTTATACCCACGCGTAGCAACTCTCTGGCGACTATACTAGGGCCACACTCGATCTTAATATGTATCAAGATTTCACAATCAAATACAAACCTGGTTCTCTTATCGATAAATCTTAAAGAAACTTCAATAAGGCGCCCTTTTTTAAAACAACATATTCCTGTATTATTAATATAATTGAAATATATTAAAAACTTACCTCAATGTTATAATTAATTTTTGGCAAGGCAGTATAGGGTGTTTAACAAAATTTGGCCAATTCTTCGTCAAACGACTACTTATTTGATTTAATATATAATCAAAAGTCGAAATAGACATCCGCGCATAGTTAAAGAACTTATCTGGGTGGTTTCGGAAATCATTATATAAATTGTTGTATTCTCCTTTTGTATTTCTATTGCAGTTAAGTGGGTGGACGCCAGTTTTTTTTTTAACAGAAAGTTAATAGTTGCGGTTGATGCAAGAAATTCCTCGTCCGAATCCATCACTTTCACATTAATAACTAAAAGAGAGCAATGTAGCTCGTTTCTCCCAAAGTTCTCACTCTGCCATCTTCTCGCTTTGCTCATAGCTTCTCGCTTCAAATACATGTTTGTATTTACCCTGTCGTTCTAGGGGTGTCGATAAGCCATACTTAAACTACTTATTCGACTACTCCCTACATGGGTAGTTACCCTATTCACCCTTTAGTAAGCGAATACCGAACCAGTAAGTGTCAATCGAATTTTAACGCCTACTTTTCGTTGCTCTCTCGTGCAAGCTTAGAAATATTTAAACAACCTACCCGACTACTCCCACATGTGTAGTTACTCTAGTCACCCTAGGGTAAGCGAACGCAGAACCACTAAGTATCAACGAAATTGAACGCCTACTCTTAGTCGCTTTTTTTGTGTTAAATTTCTCACTATATTTCCTATAATGTACAATTTTGTCTAAGTTGGCTTTGACAATTTTAAAAACAATTGTCATGCTGAAATTATTTTGCTTTGTTAATGATAACATAATTTTAGACAAATGTTAAGAATTTACCGGTATTGCCAATTGGAATTTATTTTGGCTAATCTAATCTGAAGAACTGTGATGAATTTCTTAGCCAATTAAAAGGCGAATTAAATAAATACTCTTAGATAGCCCAGCTAGAGCTAACAAAACTGAAAGTGGGAAGTTATTAACAGACGTGGACTTTAAAAATATAAAGTATGGAAAATCCGGCTACAGCATGTTTCGAACGACAGACGTTGGATGGCGCTGATGATATATACGAACAGCACACAGCTCATCTGACAACGCCATCTGTTGGCAGTGTACAATTTGTTGCTGAATTACAAAAATTAAATAAACAAAAAATTTAGAAATATAAATCATAATTTTAATGCATTTTATTCATGGGTACTCTTCCCACCCACCTATTAATGGGTATTTAGATAAGTACTCTAGTGATGGGTACTCTTTTGACCGACCTATTTACGGGTAACTTCTGTACTACTCCTATTGTAGGTACTTCTTTCTCTAGACCATTCATGGGTACTAACATAAGTACTCTAATCAGGGGTAGTCAATCCTACTACCTACATAAGTACTCCAATCATGGGTACCCAGTTCTTCACTTACGGGTAAACGATGTGGTGGCGATTGACCCTATTTGCGGACATTTCATACAAAACACGAAATGAAAAAATACATTGCTTAGGGTGTGTAAAGTAAAGATTTCATAAGAGTGCATTAATGCTTTGAAATGTGTATTATAGAATTCAGTTCCGTTATCAGTTTGTACATTTTTTGGTGCACCACGACCACACTTGAATATTTTTTCCATTGCCTGTACTACTTCTTTAGCATTTTTTGTTTTTAATGCTTCACCCCACGCATATTTTGAAAAACAATCTATAACAGTTAGAAGATAGCGGAACCCATTATTCGACGAGCTGTATGCACCCATTTCAACTAAATCAGCTTGCCATAAGTCGTTGATACCCTTCACAATCACTCTACGTCGTTTAAAATTCCTAATTGATGCTCGATGTAATTCATTCACTATTTCTCGCTTCGTTGATTGTAACATTTTTGTTGTTGTTGTTGTTGTTGTTAAAGTGTTAAAGCTAATGCAGTTAAAAATATCTTGTTCTATACCATCCAATTCTTCAATTCGTTTTTGCACAATTGTCTCTAAGTTCGGAATTCTTTTGTTGAAGTCGAGAATGTTTGTCTGAATCTCTGTAATTAATGTTTTTTCTTATTTGACGCTGTTCTTTAGAAATTGAAGAAGATATATTTCTTACAACTTTTTCTAGTTCTTCGTCAACATACTGTTTTGATGTTAAGTCATTTTCATTTATGGGTGTTGGAGAATTTTTAAATATTTTCTTCTGTGCATTCAGATTACCATCAGAGTCATTGAATAAAACTTCAAATTTTTCAACACCTTTCCTAAAGTGTTTTGAATATTCTACATTATTTGAATAATGTCCGAACTTATCATGTGACATGTTGAATATGATTGTAAGTAGCAATTGAATATTATATTTAAAGTTTTCATTACATTTGTTGGGGCATTATTATAACTTCTGGATATTCTTCATCTTGTTTTTCATTTATTATAACAGTTTGATGATAATCAGGAGATTGACCATATGCATTTTAACCCAGAATCAGCGAACCATCTATTTGAATAGTACTAGATTTTACAGCAGGTTTTTTTAAATGTTTGTTCACAAAGCTAGTTAAGTTATTCATTTTCTCGATAATTGTATTCATAACATTATCAAGATTTGCCATTGAATTGAGTAAATGGATTACTTTATCTTCCAATGATGTTATACGTATATTTCGTTTATCAAAATCCTTAATTATTGTTTTCTCCTGCAACGCTTTCAATTCATTTACTTTCCCATCTACTTGTTTATATGTCCATCACTATCAAGATATACACCTGTTAGGTTTTCAAGTTCTCTTTTGAAAATTGAAGAAGAAAACTGTCTGTTACTCGAAAAATGACCAAACTTGTCAATAGACATTTTGATAATAATTGAAATGTCTGGATGACTACTGTATTTATTAGTATATTATTTTCTCTTCATGCAACTCTTCTGTTATTGATAGAATTTCATTGGTATGATTGTTATTACCAGCAGCTTGTGAAGCTATTAAAAGTTGTAATCGTTCAACTAATTCGTTAACGTTATTCCAATAGACATAATTTGGTATCTCCTGTTTTAACTTCATAAACATAGCACCACCCCCTCCTTTCTTGGTTTGAATTGGTGTAGATACAGCTGCAGGTTTTATTATTGTTGTTGTTGTTGTTGTTGTTGACGATATCAATTGCTTAATAATTTAAGTATATTTCAATGCACGAGTTCCTTTAATTTATTTTTGTGCATCATAACCTCTTCTATGTACTCTCGTTTCTTCTAAAATCTCTTTATATGAAACTAAATCAGTTTAAAAGTAATTCGTTGGATGGTTATGAAAAATTAGAGAGTATCAACCAAATGTAAGAGGCCAAGTACTCCCGCGTGAAAATATAATTTTTTTGTTTTTTATTTCTAGTTGTTTGTTACCCAACTTTAGTTTTGGATTAGATCCTGTTGGACCATAAACCTTATCCAATTACACAGGCCCACAAAAAAAAAAAAAAAGTTTCATGATCTGGGTAAGCAGCATATGCAGTTATATGTATTTTGGGTCGCTAAATCCGAATCCGAGGTCAGAATTTCGCCATCACGTCTGGACTTCGACATAACCTCACAAAACTGAAAAACCTTAAAATATCCCCCAAAAGATATAGAATCGTGACCTGGGCATGCGATATATGTTTTAACATGTATTTTGTCCTTCTAAGTCCGAATCCGAAGTCAAAATTAACATAGCACGTCTGAATTTCGACTTAACCTCAAAAAACTCGAAAAATTTTTGAAACCCCAAAAAATAATGGGGGGTCATGATCGGGTCATGCGATATATGTTTCTATATGTTTTTAGACCTTCCGAATCCGAATCCAATGTCAAAATCAGTCAATCACGTCTGAAACTCAACCTAACCTAAACATTTTTTGAAAAATTTTGAAAATTTTAATTTTTTTGATAATGTATTACTGCATTTGTGCTAATATGTGGAATTACGTATTTAGTTTATGTTTTTTATAATTTAAAAATACAGTTTTGAAGTAATAAATCAGTAGTCATATGAACCTATTCCGAATACTGATAAAATAATGCTCAAAAGGGGGTATATTCAAAAAGAAAGCTAGTTTTATATTAAATTTGAATACACCCTAATCCAATATTAAAAAAAGTCAACAATTTTTGAAGTTTTTAAAAAATTTTTAGGTTAGGTTAAAATTTTGAGGTGATAGGTTGGTTTTTTTCTCGGATTCGGATTCGGAAGGTCCAAAAACATATAGAAACATATATCGCATGACCCGATCATGATCCCCCATTATTTTTTGGGGTTTCAAAAATTTTTCCGAGTTTTTTGAGGTTAAGTCGAAATTCAGACGTGCTATGTTAATTTTGTCTTCTGACTTAGAAGGACAAAATACATGTTAAAACATATATTGCATGCCCAGATCATGATTCTATATCTTTTGGGGGATATTTTAAGGTTTTTCAGTTATGTGAGCTTATGTCGAAGTCCAGACGTGATGGCGAAATTCTGACCTCGGGTTCCGATTCAGCGACCCAAAATACATATAACTGCATATGCCGCTTACCCAGATCATGAAACTTTTTTTTTTTTGTGGGCCTGTGTTATCATTTAAAAGTTTATTTATACTTAAATTAACATTATCAAGTATTTGATCTTCATCACTTTTTATAATTTCTTCTTCTTTTTCTTTTACTTCTTCATTATCACTATCTTCATTTTCTATATTTGATTGAGAATAGTATATGTCATTATCACTATCATCATCATCATCATCATCATCAATATCATCATCATGATCAATAGTTGAATTATCAATAGAAGGAGAGTCTTGCTTTTTTATTCTTTCATACTTTATTTTTTTAATTTTATTATAGTTGGTATGCTTTACATCTCTAACAAGTTCATGCAATGGTTCTGTAATAGGCTTAAAAGTTTCTTCCAAATGAGAGATATTATCATTTTTTGCCTGCTTCAATTCAGAAAATTTTCTTTTCAGAATATTTCTAGTTTTTGTTAACTGATCTAATATTTTCCTACTCATTTTATTGAATTTAGATGTCTATTTCTCTTTGTTACTTCATCAGTACTGTGGACAAATAGTAAATGCTTAAAATATTTATAACAATTGAGTTTGAGATTTCAAAAACTGAAACTTTATTTTCTTCTTAGTTTACATTATTTCATTATATTATTTTTTTCTATTACTATGTTGTTATTACTTAATTTGATTATGTTGAAATGTTTATCCTTTAGAAGCTCAATTGTTTCATTTCTCATATTTGCATAACGTTCAGGTAAATACAAAATGTAGTCATCCAGTTCAAGAGCCAATCCTGGTCTGCTTGCGTGTTGCTTTCACGATTGGATAGCACACATCAGTCTCTATCTTACTTTTGCTAAAGAGTGGCTTCGACATCATCCCGTTGAACTCATTGACTGCATTCAATTCTTCCTGATTGCTCATTTTTTTGTTGTAGATGTAGTTGTAGTTGTAGTTGTAGTTGTAGTTGTAGTTGTAGTTGTAGTTGTAGTTGTAGTTGTAGTTGTAGTTGTAGTTGTAGTTGTAGTTGTAGTTGTAGTTGTAGTTGTAGTTGTAGTTGTAGTTGTAGTTGTAGTTGTAGTTGTAGTTGTAGTTGTAGTTGTAGTTGTAGTTGTAGTTGTAGTTGTAGTTGTAGTTGTAGTTGTAGTTGTAGTTGTAGTTGTAGTTGTAGTTGTAGTTGTAGTTGTAGTTGTAGTTGTAGTTGTAGTTGTAGTTGTAGTTGTAGTTGTAGTTGTAGTTGTAGTTGTAGTTGTAGTTGTAGTTGTAGTTGTAGTTGTAGTTGTAGTTGTAGTTGTAGTTGTAGTTGTAGTTGTAGTTGTAGTTGTAGTTGTAGTTGTAGTTGTAGTTGTAGTTGTAGTTATAGTTGTAGTTATCGTTGTTGTAGCTAGCACCAACAGAGAGTTTGTAGACATCAACAGAGAGTTTGTAGATAGCAACTGAGTTCAAACAGGTAGCAAGTACCAGTTTTATAGCCAGTGAGAGAACCTGTCCTATGCTCGCTTCAGAACACACCCTCGCTCTTTCCATTGGATCTTCACTAGAGCATGTTGATGCAGAGAGGGACAGAACATTCAACCCTCATTTTGTGTGAGTGTTCTCTTACTTTAAAGTTAAAACAACTGAGCTCAAACATGTAGCAAGTACCGGTTTTATGAACAGTGAGAGAACACACCCACGCTTTTCCATTGGATCTTCACTAGAACATGTCGATGCAGAGAGGGACAGAACATTCAACCCTCATTTTGTGTGTTCTCTTACTAGCTGAATGTATTAAATTGTTTTCGTTCTCTAACATAGTTATGGTTAATATTTTTCCCCAAGTATTTCACAACTTCTTTTGGCGGTTGTAAATTCCCAAAACTATCAAAGTAGTGTATGCTCTTTCCGTTTTTATTATAAGCTACCCAATGTGTACCATCTGATGTTGAATCGTCCAAGTTGACGATATCTGATTCACGAATCCATGGGGAACTTGGAAGTAAATCTCTCATAAATACACCTCTAAAATGGGAGATATGTTTTCGAGAAAACTTTTCAATTTCAAAATTAGAAAGTGCTCTGTTGGGTAGCTTATCGAATAGTTTTTTGCTTTTCCTACACCCCCTCTAAACGGATTAAGATACAATCCATAACCTTTTTTATATGGTTTAAGAAACATACCATTTTCCACATGAATACTCTCCATTTTCTTATTATGTCGCTTACTCTCTTCCAACTGTTTTTTTCCCGTGTTTGCATTGGTGATTGCTTTAGCAATAGCAGAACTACCAGAAGCAAGACTGCCTAGAGCGCTGAGAGCAGTTAAAATGGGAACAAGTGGTAAAAACCCTCCGATTTTCGGTATATTTATTACCCTTGGAACTTTTATGTTTTTTTCTGACGTCCAATTGATTTGCTAACTGCTTCGCGTGCAACCTTAATTGCATTCATCAAGTCTAATGGCTTCTTTTCTTTTAACGCTCGAATACCTGATTTGATATCATGTGAAATGTTCTTGTTTCGCAGTTTACAACGTCTTTTCTTATTGTTCTTATTATTTGTTTCCCCCTTCTTCCTTTTTCTCATACCCATTCCAAATTTCCTTTTTGCCTTCATTATATTTGTAACAAAATATGCTGACGATTTTTCTCCTAAACTAGAATCTCTTGCATTTACACGTTCCCAAGCCCTGTTTATCAACTCTTTATCAGCCTCATGTAGTTGACTTAAGTCTTTATGCTGTGAATAAGCGATATCGTGTATTCTACAAGCCTCGTCCAATTTATTTATTCCTCGATCGCCTCGTGCCAAACGTTTAGATAACTTTGTATCAGGACCACAAAAATTATAACCAGGTAGACGACCTACAAAAGGTAAGCCATTAATTATTTTATTTATAATACCACCACCTCGCTTCAAGTTTGAATTATGACTGGAGCAATTATAAAAGCGTTTACCCATTTTATTTGATGTTTAATCGATGAGCATTTCTCATTGAATGAAGTAAAGTGTGTGAGTGACAATGCGTTTAATAAAACAAAAACAAGATATTTGTATTAGAAACATTGAGAGTGGTAATGACGGTCAATCACTGTCTCAAAGATTACCACGTCATAGCCCCCTCTTACCTAATACAATAAGAGCACTTGTTGTTGGACCATCCAACTGTGGTAAAACTAATTGTTGAAAATACAAAAGTCACACTTATACATAGTTGTGAATTAAGAGGACCATGTCGTTGTTTGTCATTCACATGGCATGGTTTACCATTCACATGCATTCACATGCAGTCACATTCACATGCAGTAATCGTTCTATTCGGTTGCAGACCACGAGACAGTGCGGTTGGTTCTATTGGTAGCTTAAATAAAATAATTATTGAAGTGTCAAACAACAATAAAAGTGTTTCGCTATTTGCTTGATGGGCTGGCTTATAATATACAATACTTAATCGTATTTTATTATATTAAATTCAATAGGTTATGGGCCCAGTCACATTTTCGGCCAAGTGGTGAAATAGTTTAATTGTGCAAAAAAAAAAAAAAGAATAATTAAAATAAATAAAAGTGATTTTTTTCTTATTTAAATATATGTATTTATTGAACACAAATACATAGAGAGCTTTGCGAAATACATACATATGTAAGTTATCACCCTCGGTCCCTCTATATTCAATATGGAAATTATAAACAGTTTTCATAGCCACTTGGGAACCCATTCTTTTGCACTAGCGCTATCTTCTTGCGCCAGTATCTTAAAAACATAAACAATACCCGAATTAGTCAGCGCTTTTCGCCAAACAAACAATCTTTTCCAAGAGGCAGTTATTAAACTGCGCAGTTCAAAAACGTAAATATTGACCACTTGGTCACCATCCTAATTAGAACTCTTCAAGTGTTAACAAAATTCTTGATCAAGGGCGTATCATAAACAACGCTCTCACGATCTGCGTCTCCACGCTCCATTGTAAACAAATCCTTATTTCACCACGAGACAGAAGCTTTGACGTTACTTTAGCTTAAGAAAATATCTGTATCTTTAGTCTTAGTTTTGCATTCAATAAATACGAAGTTTCTTCCTGCATAAAATAAATTTTTTTAAATAAACTACACTAAAGATATTAAACCCCACAATATCAAAGTGTCGTGAGAGAACTTTATCCGGAATATTGAAGCAAAACGGCGAATATTCTAAAAAGCCGTTAAGAACTCACACAATTTTACAACGTTAAACTGTAACAGTGCTACACAAACGAGGACCCGAAATAATTAAAAAGGGAGCCTCAAAGTGATAAACAATAAAAACAGTGTTGTGGACAAATTTATGGAAGAAGACCTAAAATAAAAAAAAGGGAATTTCGAAATGTTAAACAAAAAAGTGTTGTGAACACATGAATGTACTAGATAAAGAGAACACGAACGAAATAAAAGGGAATCTGAAAGTACAAATATAATAAAGTACAGTGCGCTGATGATATCAAACTGACAAAAAACAGTTTTGGTACACATAACTAATAACTGCAAGAACTGTAAAACAAACATTTAAAAGACAACAAAAAAATTTAAACAACAATTAAAGAAGGAACACCCCCAAGGTGTAAGAAGGAAGACCCCTAACGTGCAAGAACGAAGCCCCAAGTGTAAAAAGAAGATCCCAAAACCAAGGACAAAGACCGACTTAAGAAGGAAGATCATTCATGTGAGCTCCATCAGTACATTGCTTTATTCTTAAATAAACTTAAATTTTAAAACTGGAGGATCTTATAACTATCTTTCAAAACTTAAAAATGGCTCAAAATCAGACTTTGACAGCAGATTTCATCGCTGAACTTATAGCAAATAAAACCAAAGCCTTATCTGAAGAAATTGCAGCATTAAAACTACAAATTAATACCAGTTCAACTACAGTTCAAGAATACCAAGCTACACAAGTAAATGACTTAATCAGGTGTGATGAATCATTTGATGTTATTAAATCTATACCCGAATTCGCAGGTAGTTACGCAAATTATGTTAGTTGGCGTGAAGCAGCATGCTGCGCCATGAGAATGTATAAAGACGGTAGTAGAAAGTACGTAGGTGCCTTGACAATTTTGAGAAACAAAATAACAGGGAAAGCTAATGATACGCTAACAAATCATGGTACCGTATTGCAAACGTCATCACAGAAATGAACAATAGAAACAGGGATAACGCGTCGCGTATCTTTATCACAGGTCTGAATGGTTCTTTATCAGAAATTCTATTCCCTTTAAAACCTTCTCTTTAAAAACTTACCCAATGCTCTAGCAAAGGCTCAAGAGCTTGAAGCAAACAATCAAAGAGCATATTTCGCTTATATTTATTTTACACGTTCTCAACAGAACAATAACAATAATAACAAAAATCAACAGAAAAAACCTGATAACCCAAATAACCATAACCATAATAATAATTTACGTCTCAATCAAGTTAACCAAAATCCGAACAATAATTCAAACAACTAGCAATGTTTTTGCTCCAGGCAATAACACAGTGCAGCCCTCACCAGTTCTGATGGACATCGATAAGTCCATCCAAATCCAAAATAAACCCCAATATAATCGTAATCAGTATAATTCCCAACCTTTAAAGCGCGAGTATCCCCGCCTTCAACCCAACAGCAACCACAGAAGACAATGCGTGTCAATAACTTAAATGAGGAACATTTTTTAGACCAAGAGGGGGAGAACTCCCCTACATCTTCCGAACAGACAGAAAACTAAAAAAGAAATTTAAAATTTTAATTGATACAGTCGCTACCGCATGTTACATTAAGAAATGTATTTACGATAATCCCGAAGAACTATTTATTAGGAAAAGAATAAAAACAGTAAATGGTTATAGTTTGATAACTCATTTCCAAAATATCACAATATTTGGTAAAAGCCAAAGATTTTACGAACTCCAAAAATTAGATGCGGATCTATTGGTCGGCTATAACCTATTAAAGGGAATAAATGCCATTATTGACGTATCTAAAGAGACGCTTGCTTATGCAGATAAAATAGAAAGAATAAATTACGAAACCCCAGCTGAAGATACAGTTGGTAATCTACAGTGTTCAGAGATAGATTTGAACATTGCCACTTTTCTGGACTCACAAAAAGGAAATAATGGAGAAATGTTATCCTTATTCCAAATGTCCGACTCTTATGAATCATCGTCAATGACTGACGCTGATTGCCCATTTACAGACGATAATGAAATCGTTAGTAAGCCAAAACGAAGGAGGAAGGTTAAAAAGAGTAGACGCCGTAAAGCGTCAGTATCCTCTGTTACCAATTCTTCTGTATTATGCAAAGTAAACCACTCTGTGAATGTCACAGAGGACTTAAATGGTCTTGAACAACAAGTTGTACAAGAAATATTTTCAAAGCATTCCCAAATTCAAATGTGTCTGCCTTTTAGAACAGATATTAAAGGTGAGATAAGAACATTGAATGACAATGCTATTTACAGTAAACAGTATCCTTATCCTTATTCAGTTAACAACTTTGTTAACCAGGAAGTAAATAGGATGCTACAAGAACATTATACGACCTAGCAAAAGTCGATTCAATTCCCCAGTATGGGTTGTAGGAAAAAAGGGTTATAATGAAGATGGTACTAGTTATCGATTACAAGAAAATTAATGAAAACACAGTTCCCGATAGATATCCAATGCCAGACCCGTCAGTAATTTTATCTAATCTGGGTAAAGCGCGTTACTTTTCAACAATTGACTTAGAGTCAGGTTTTCATCAGATCCTAATGAAAGATGAAGACATAGAAAAAACGTCATTTTCCATTAATAATGGTAAATTTGTATTCCTTAGGCTACCCTTTGGATTGGCCAATGCCCCTCGAATATTCCAAAGAGCGATCGACAACATTTTACGCGAAAAAATCGGAAAGACTTGTCACATTTATGTTGACGACATAATCGTTTTTTCTGAAACAGCAGAACAACATTTATATGATCTACAAGATATCATAGAAATACTTTTTACAGCAAACATGAAAATTTCTTTAGAAAAATCCAAGTTTTTCAGAAAGGAAACTGAATTCTTAGGATACTTAGTGTCATACAAAATCATAAAAACTGACCCACAAAAGATTAAAACTATCGTTGAATATCCACCTCCCCGCAACATTAGAGAGTTGCGTGGTTTTCTAGGTTTAACTGGATATTACAGAAAATTTGTTCAAAATTACGCTTCCATAGCTAAACCCCTGACTAAATTGTTACAAGGTCATGATGGCAGGGTGTCTAAGCACATGTCTAAAAAAATAAAAATATAATTGGATGCAGAAAGCACTTCAGCCTTTGAGAATTTAAAATCACATTTAATTTCGCAGATCGAATTAACCCAACCAAATTACTCGAAGAAGTTTACCCTTACTACTGACGTGTCAGACATAGCTGTAGGCGCTGTACTCTCGCAAGATAATAAACCAATTACTTTTATTTCAAAAACTCTTAATAGCACAGAACAGAATTATGCCACAAACGAAAGAGAACTGTATGCCATAGTATGGGCATTGAAAAATCTTAGAAACTATTTGTATGGAGTAACTAATTTAGAAATCCACACAGATCACCAACCACTTTCTTTTGCAATTTCTGCACGAAACCCCAATTCAAAAATGAAAAGATGGCATGCTTTTATCGAAGAGTATTCTCCTAAAATATTTTACAAGCCCGGAAAAACTAATGTTGTTGCAGATGCCTTATCAAGGGTTGAAATAAACAATATCACTAACATAAATCATATATCAGACAACTCATCTGATAATGAAACTATCCATTCCGCTGAAAGTAGTTACGAACAAGTAATAGACGAGACCAATAAGCCATTGAACCAGTTTAAGCAACAATTACTAATTTCAAAAAATAGATTTACCATTCTTGAAAAAATTGAAATATTTAACAAAACCAGGCATATAATAGAGTATGACACTGTAGAGAATTTATTAACATTACTAAAGGAGTTCCTCCAACCTAATTTCGTTACTGGAATTCACTGCACTCCAGAAGATTTATTTGAAATCAAACCACTCTTAAAAATACATTTACTAACAAATTTTTATATACGAAAAGGTTTATTCTTGACATTACAAATAAAAACGATCAGGAAATCATAATAGAGGAAACACATGTTCGCCGCTCATAGAGGTTTTGATGAAAACCTTAAGCAAATCTTAAAAAATTATTATTGGCCCAAACTTTACGAACAACTTAAACAACATATTCGAAATTGCAAAAATATGTAACAAAAATAAATACAATAGACACCCCAAACAGATCCCGATATCTGAGGCACCCATTCCAAATAAAGAAGGTGAACAACTTCACATTGACATTTTTTATGCTCAGAAATTGACATTCCTTACTTGCATAGATGCATATTCTAAATATTTAGTAATCAAAGAAATAAAAAACAAATCAAACATGGAATCTAAAATTTTAGAATTAATCCAACCTTTCCCTTTCGCTAAATCAATAATGATGGACAATGAACCTAGTTTTTCTTCTGATCAATTCAAATCTACAATAACACGTGCCGGTTTAACAATATATTACGCAGACCCTAGACACAGTTTAACTAACGGTCAAGTAGAAAGAGTTCATTCAACTATAATAGAAATTGCTCGATGTATTCAAGAAGAATACCAATTATTAGACTATAACGAAATTATTTATCGTGCAGTTAAAGAATATAATCAATCAATACAGTCGTCCACACAAAAAAAACCTTATGATATTTTGGTTCAATAAAACAGATCATTCACATTTACCAGAAAGATTAAAAACAGTCCAAACAAAAATGTTAGAGTATCATAATTTAAACAGAACACCTAAAACTTATCAAGTAGGAGATGTCATTTACGAGAAAAAACATGGTGAGCGTAATAAACTCCAGCCAAGATATAAAAAGCAAACAGTAAAAGAAGATTTAAAAAATAATAATTAATAAAAAAGATCGTATTATTCATAAAGATAATATTAAGTTTTAACCATTTTTTTACGTTTTCTATTTTTTTTCATGTTTTAGCATGAATATCTTATTATTCATATATACATTATTGGGCTCAGCCGCCTCTAATATTATAAATTACTCTAAAGAAGATTACGTTTTAATCGAAGATACAAATAACATTTTTCTATACGAAACATACGAGGGAACTATACCACGTAACTAATTTAAGTTTTTATAAAAACATTATTGAAGAAGAAGTAAAATATGAAAAGGATAATAACATCAGTACTGATTGGGATTTTACTTGCAATTGAAACTAGCTAGCTCTCTTTTAATACAATTTACACCACACCAAAAAATAAAAAGAAGCATAAATGAACTTGGTACTATTTTTTAAAATGGATAACAGGTACACCAGATCATAATGATATGGTTACCATACAAAATAAAGTAAATGACCTTATAGTCAATAACAATAAACAAAATAAAATTAATTCAGCAATTTTTCGCCAAAATGCTCAGAAATTTGACATTCCTTACTTGCATAGATGCATATTCTAAATATTTAATGATAAAAGAAATAAAAAACAAATCAAACATGGAGTCTAAAATTTTTTAGAATTAATCCAACTTTCCCTTTCGCCAAATCAATAATGATGGACAATGAACCTCAGTTTTTCTTCTGCTCAATTCAAATCTACAATAAAACACGTGCCGGTTTAACAATATATTACATAAGACCCTAGACACAGTTTAACTAACGGTCAAGTAGAAAGAGTTCATTCAACTATAATAGAAATTGCTCGATATATTCAAGAAGAATACCAATTATCCTAGACTATAACGAAATTATTTATCGTGCAATTAAAGAATATAATCAATCAATACAAGTCGTCCACATAGCAAAAACCATATGATATTTTGTTTTTAATAAAACAGATCATTCACATTTACCAGAAAGATTAAAAACAGTCAAACAAAAATGGTAGTTAGAATCATAATGAGGTACAAACAGGAACACCTAAAACTTATCAAGTAGGAGATGTCATTTACGAGAAAAAAACATGGTGAGCGTAACAAACTCAAGCCAAGATATAAAAGCAAACAGTAAAAGAAGATTTAAAAAATAAAGTAATAATTAATAAAAAGATCGTATGTATTCATAATATATAAATAATATTAAGTTTTAACCATTTTTTACGTTTTCTATTTTTTTTTGCATGTTTTAGCATGAATATCTTATTATTCATATATACATTATTGGGCTCAGCCGCCTCCCTAACCAATATAAATCACTCTAAAGAAGATTACGTTTTAATCGAAGATACAAATGAAACATTTTTCTATACGAAACATACGGGGAACTATTCAACGTAACTGAATTTAAGATTTTATAAAAACATTATTGAAGAAAAAGTAAAATACGTACTAGGATAATAACATCAGTACTGGTTGGGATTTTTACTTACGATTGAAACTAGCTAGCTCCCTTTAGACACAGCTAACACCACACAAAAAATAAAAAAGCAGCATAAATGAACTTGGTACTATTTTTAAATGGATAACAGGTACACCAGATCATAATGATATGGTTACCATACAAAATAAAGTAAATGACCTTATAGTCAATAACAATAAACAAAATAAAATTAACTCACCATCTTTTAAAGAAATAGGAAGGAGAGTACAACCAATTTGCTAAGCCTCAAACTTGATAAAGAATTTTCACTTAAAACTACAGATTACAACTGCTGTCAAAAGATTTACAAACATTGCGAGATGCTATTACCTTTTCAAAAGCCAAAATTTTATGTTCCAATATCCTGAATAACCACGATGTGGCAAATATTTTTTACAAACGAAAAATTCAACATAACATTAATAGATTTGATAGACGTTTTCAATTGTTTCTTATAAAGGATTGATCATTTTCTATATTAAATACCCTATTGTAAACAATAATTGCAAATTATATCACGCTAAGGCTATATCTCAAAAAAGATGGAAAATTATTAATTGAAGATAAAGTAGCTAAATGTAATAATACTTTTCATTCCATCCAAATTTATAAAAAAGAAATATATAGTAATTTTGCACAATTACGAAATACTAAAAATTGTTTTGTACACTTACTCAATAAAGAATTCACAAATTGTAAGAAAATAAAAGAAAAAAACAAACAATTAGAAATAATAACAGATGGCGCTATTTTAGTGTCCGGAATGAACTTTTGTAAACCATACTCTAATTTCAGGAATTTACGTAATTACCTTTGAAACCATTGTCGACATAAATAACATAACTTATACAAATACCAAACAAAAATTGTTAAATTATATTGAAAACAATAGATTCACTGATTTTTTTATATCCGATTATCTACAAAGCAACAATACTGAACTTTCATTTGAAAATACCAACATATTATCACCTATTATAGTTCCGCTAAAAAACAACCATGTTCAAATAACATTAGTAATAATTTTTTTTTTTTTTTTTTTTTTTTTTTAAATTTTAAAATAAAAAATTCCATAATATATGTTCAACCATTGGAAATTTAATAAAAAAAAAATCAAAAAAAAATAAAAATACAAAAAATACACCAGAAAATGGATATTAAAAGTTGATATAAATAATCAAAAACAAGTTAACACATCTAAGATAACAGTAGTTGCATTGGATGCATTAAAAAAAAAAAAATACGAACTTAAAACTTTTCCAACGGGGGGAGGGGGGAATTTAGTTTGGGAAGGGGGGTTTTAGCCCCTCGGTCCTTTAATATTAAAATTATAAATAAATAATATTTTTAGTTGGCAAATCACTCCCTTCTACTATTGCAGCCCCCTCTTCCTGGTACTGTAAAAAAAAAAAAACTAAACCCGGCTTAGTTTGGGCGGTTTTCGCCAAACAAACAATCTTTTCCAAGAGGCAGTTATTAAACTGCGCAGTTCAAACACGTAAATATTGACCACTTGGTCACCATCCTAATTAGAACTCTTCAAGTGTCAACAAAATTCTCGATCAAGAGCGTATCATAAACAACGCTCTCACGATCTGCGTCTCCACGCTTCATTGTAAACAAATCCTTATTTCACCACGAGATAGAAGCTTTGACGTTACTTTAGCTTAAGAAAAGATCTGTATCTTTAGTCTTAGTTTTGCATTCAATAAATACGGAAGTTTCTTCCTGCATAAAATAAATTTTTTTCCATCACGCGTTCGCGAGTTGGTTAATTTGTATGTATAACGATACACAAAAACGTTTGGTTGTATATATGTATGGTAAGTGAAAACGAAAAGTGATTCTAAGAGGCGCAAGGCAAACGGAGAAACAAAGACAAAAAAGAACAGTTAGTTTTATCATCGCGACGACGCGTGGTCAAAAATCAAAAGAAAAAAAAAAAAAAACATGGATAAAGGAAAGAGGAATATAAAACCGTTTAACGGGGAAAAATATTCAATTTGGAAGTTCCGAGTAAGGGCACTGTTAGAGGAGAATGATTTGTTAAATGTAATTGAGAAAGAACAAACAGAAGTAAGCGAGGAAGTAAAACGGGTAGAAAGAAGTGCAAAGGGGATCATAATAGAATATTTGAGGGACTCTTTTTTAAGTTTTGTCAACAATGAAAATTCGGAAAAGCAGATTTTTGAAAAATTGGATACTATTTATGAGCGTAAAAGCTTGGCATCTCAACTGTCACTACGCAAGCAATTATTCTCTTTAAAACTAAATGGTGATACTCTTCTAGTAAACCATTTTCATTTATTTGATGATTTGATGACTGAGTTAGTTGCGGCTGGAGCCAAGTTGGACGAAATGGACAAAATTGCTCACCTACTTAATACACTTTCGACTAACTATGAAGGAGTAATAACAGCTATAGAAACTCTCACTGAGAGCAATTTGACATTAGACTTTGTTAAGACACGGCTACTCGATCATGAAATTAAGTTAAAAGGAATTAACAAAGACACATGTGCTAAAGTGCTGCAAGCTATAGGCAATCGAGAGTCTAGGAAAAATATATACATACAAAAACAAAGCTAGGAAATCTATGAAGAAACCTTTTAAGAATAAGTCTAAACTAAAATGTTTTCATTGCTTTCAATTAAAAAGGCAGGCAGGAAACCAGAATGTTCCCGATGGAAATAATGTTAGAGAGAGACAGGCTCAGATGGCGACAGAAACACAGCCAGAACGTGCGTTTGCATTTCTGATGAATGCAGAAGTTAGAGAGAGAAGAAGGTGGAAACGCAGCAAAAATGAGCATTTGCATTTATGGTGAAATAAGCAAATTACACTGAAAAGCCAGACGAAGTAAATTTTATATTAGATTCGGGGGCATCAGATCACCTAGTGAATGATATTAATTTATTTTCTGAGTATGAGAATTTAAATTTAAACGTGGCTATTGAGATTGCAAAGCGTGGAGAATTTGTTTATGCTACTGCAAAAGGACAAGTTAAACTTAACAATTATGGAAACAACATTACATTACACAACGTGCTGTATTGTAAGGAAATCCCGCACAATTTGCTATCCGTAAAGAAGATGATAGATGCTGGAATGTCCGTCGAGTTTAATAAGGATGGCATTAAAGTAATGAAGAACGGTAACTTGGTATTTGAAGGACTATGTGAGTATAATGTACCGACTGTTAAATTTACGTTAAATAGTAAAGTATATACATCTGCAATATCAAATGATGCAGAGTATCGCTTGTGGCATGAAAGATTGGGACATAGTATAAGTGTTGGAAAATTCTTAGAAATTAAACGAGATGGCTTGTTTGAAGATAGTGAACTTATAAAAAACGTACAAGTAAATAGTAGTAAATTATGTGAGGCGTGTATTAACGGAAAGCAATCAAGACTAAAATTTGAAAAACACAAAAATTTGTGATTCATTCGGATGTATGCGGTCCGATTACGCCCTCAACTATTGATAATAAAAACTATTATGTAGTATTTATTGATCAATATACACATTATTGTGTGACGTATTTAATAACTTATAAATCGGACGTGTTCTTTGTATTTAAAGATTTTGTAGCAAAATGTGAGGCTTATTTCAATTTAAAATTGGTTAATCTATATATTGATAATGGAAGAGAATATCCCTCTAATGAAATGCGTGAATATTGTGTCGAAAAAGGTATCAGCTATCATTTAACGGTTCCTCATACCCCACAGCTAAATGGTGTTGCAGAGCGGATGATTAGAACAATCACTGAAAAAAGCTCGCTCTATGATTAACTGTACTAAACTAAATAAAAGATTTTGGGGTGAAGCTGTTTTGACAGCAACATATTTAATTAACAGGTTCCCAAGTAGAGCTTTAAAAAATATAAGAAAAACACCATTTGAGATGTGGCATAAAAAGAAGCCAGTATATGCACTAAATAAAGTGCGAAAGAGAAAATTTGACGAGAAATCGATCAAAACTATACTTGTCGGATATGAGCCAAATGGCTATAAGCTGTGGAATGAGTACTTGAGAAAATTTATGACAGCTAGAGATGTAGTGGTGGATGAAATAAATATGAAATCGGTGACTTCAAATGAAAATGACTCTGTGGAAAAACATGATGTTTTTGACCAATACAGTGATTCTCTAATTGAAGAGAATGAAGAGTCGAATTTTCCATTGCAGGAAAATTGTGAATCTACGGATTCGAAGTCTGATGAAAATCTAAATGAAAATTCCACTTGTCTCGAGAATACCGACTCGTGATGACAGAACCTTGTGGGAGAATGCCATTAAAGACGAACTGAATTCTCATTTTGTAAATAATACATGGTGCTTAGTGCAAATGCCTAAGGATAGAAACATAGTAGATTGCAAGTGGGGTTTTAGTATAAAACAAGATGAAAATGGTAATTTACTTAAATATAAGGCAAGATTAGTAGCCAGGGGATTCACCCAAGAATATATGATTGATTATGATGAGACTTTTGCACCAGTTGCACGAATTTCTAGTTTTAGATATAATATCTTTTAGCTTTTTCAAATCAATATGATTTATTGATCCATCAGATGGATGTCAAAACAGCTTTTTTAAATGGAGCACTAAAAGATGAAATCTATATGAAAATTCCAAAAGGTTTAACCCAGTATGATGGAAATAAAGTATGTAAAATAAAGCCATTTATGGTCTTAAACAAGCTGCAAGATGCTGGTTTGAGATGTTTGAAAGTGCATTACAAAATTTTGGATTTCGGAGTCTAGAAGTGGACAGATGTATATATATTCTAGATGAAGGAGATATACATAAAAATATATATGTATGTACTCTTATATGTTGACGATATAATAATTTCTACTAGTGATTCCGAAAGAATGTCTAAATTTAAAACATATCTTTTGAATAAGTTTCAAATGACCGATCTAAATGAAATACGATATTTTATTGGCATAAAAATTGAAAAAAAATGATCAAATTTGTCTCAGTCAATCTGCATATATTAAAAATGTTTTAAGAAAATTCAATATGGAAGATTGTAATCCAGTTGGGACTCCTCTTCCAAGCAAAATAAATTATGAGGCTTTGCAAATAGAAGAGTCATATGAAGCGCCATGTAGGCATTTGATTGGTTGTTTAATGTACGTAATGTTATGTACACGACCGGATTTAAGTACATCGATAAGTATCTTAAGTCGATATACTAACTACAATAATAGAGAATTATGGCAATGTCTTAAACGAATTTTAAGATATCTAAAAAGGAACTGTCAATTTAAAGTTATCATTTAAAAGGAATTTGAAAGTAAATAAAATTCTTATGGGGTATGTTGATTCTGATTGGGCCGGAAATGAGACTGACAGAAGAAGTACTACAGGGTATATATTTAAAATGTTTGAAAATTGTTTAATTTGCTGGAGTACTATGAAACAAAAATCTGTTGCTGCTTCATCTACCGATGCTGAATATATGGCCTTATTCGAAGGAGTAAGGGAAGCATTATGGCTAAAATCATTAACAAATGAAATGAAATTAGAATTAAATGGTCCAATAGTTATTTTCGAGGATAACCAAGGTTGTATAAGTATAGCCAATAATCCCACATGCCACAAGAGAACTAAGCACATAGATATCATATATCATTTTACCAGAGAACAAATTGAAAACAAACTAATTTGTGTTAAGTATCTTTCCACAGATTTACAATTGGCTGATATTTTGACAAAGCCACTACCAACTGCCAGATTCATTGTACTGCGAGACCAACTGGGGCTAACCGAAACTTGAATGATCAAAATAATCTGAATGAGCAAAATTCATCTTTATATAAAGTCTAAATCTTTTATATATGTATAACCATAATCAAATCAAACAATTACTAGTCTAATCATTACTATGTTTATCTTACTGAATTTTGAATGATCAAAATAATCTGAATGAGCAAAATGAATTTTTATATGAAGTCTGAATCTTTTATATATGTATATGTGTATAACCATAATAAAACCAAAACAATTACTAGACTAACGATTACTATGTTTATTTAAGTGAATCTTGTTAAATTTTTATTTGATTGAACTAATTGGGTTTTACTGGGTTTCCCCAATTCTTTGCAGCAAATGCTGGTTCAATAACAGTAGCCCCACAGAAAAAAGAAAAGAATAAGAATACAACCATTAGAAAACGCATGCACTCGTCTGAAAGTAATTTTTCATTTCATTAATTTTTAATCAGTTTGTATCAGTGTAATTTTTGAGGTGGCGTGTTGAAAATACAAATGTCATACTTATACATAGTTGTCAATTAAGATGACCATGTCGTTGTTTGTCATTCACATGGCATGGTTTACCATTCGCATGCATTCACATGCAGTCACATGTTATAGAGTAATCGTTCTATTCGGTTGCAGACCACGAGACAGTGCGGATGGTTCTATTGGTTGCTTAAATAAAATAATTATTGAAGTGTCAAACAACAATAAAAGTGTTTCGCTATTTGGTTGATGGGCTGGCTTATAATATACAATACTTAATCGTATTTTATTATATTAAATTCAATACTTTTATAATTGTTCCAGTCAAAATTCAAACTTGAAGCGAGGTGGTGGTATTATAAATAAAATAACACAGGCCCACAACAAAAAAAAAGTGTCATGATCTGGGTAAGCGGCATATGCAGTTATATGTATTTTGCGTCGCTGAATCCGAATTAGAGGTCAGAATTACGCCATCACGTCTGGACTTCGACATAACCTCACAAAACTGAAAAACCTTAAAATATCCCCCCAAAGATATAGATTCCTGATCTGAGCATGCGATATATGTTTTATCATGTATTTTGTCCTTCTAAGTCCGAATCCGATGTCAAAATTTACGTAGCACGTCTGAGTTTCGACTTAACCTCAAAAAACTCTACAAATTTTTGAAACCCAAAAAAAATAATGGGGGTCGTGATCGGGTCATGCGATATATGTTTCTATATGTATTTAGACCTTCCGAATCCGAATCCAATGTCAATATCAGCCAATCAGGTCTGAATTTCAACATAACCTAAAAATTTTTTGAAAAACTTCCAAAATTTTTGACTTTTTTATTATTGGAGTAGGGTGTATTCAAATTTAATATAAAAGAAGCTTTCTTTTGAATATACCCCCTTTTGAGCATTATTTTATCAGTATTCAAAATTGGTTCATATGAGTAATGATTTATTACTTCAAAACTGTATTTTAACTAACAAAAAACATAAATTATATACGTAATTCCACATATTAGCACAAATGCAGTAATAAATTATCAAAAATTCAAAATTTTGGAAGTTTTTCAAAAAATTTTTAGGTTAGGTTGAAATTCAGACCAGATTGGCTGATATTGACATTGGATTCGGATTTGGAAGGTCTAAAAACATATAGAAACATATATCGCATGACCCGATCACGACCCCTCATTATTTTTTTGGGTTTCAAAAATTTTTCGAGATTTTTGAGGTTAAGTCGAAACTCAGAAGTGCTATGTAAATTTTGACATCGGATTCGGACTAAGAACGACAAAACACATGATAAAACATATATCGCATGCTCAGATCAGGAATCTATATCTTTTGGGGGATATTTTAAGGTTTTTCAGTTATGTGAGCTTATGTCGAAGTCCAGACGTGATGGCGAAATTCTGACCACGGATTCGGATTCAGCGACCCAAAATACATATAACTGCATATGCCGCTTACCCAGATCATAAAACTTTTTTTTTTTTGTGGGCCTGTGTAATTAATGGCTTACCTTTTGAAGCTCGTCTACCTGGTTATAATTTTTGGTCCTGGTACAAAGTTATCTAAACGTTTGGCACGAGGCGATCGAGGAATAAATAAATTGGATGAGGCTTGTAGAATACACGATATCTTTATTCACAGCATAAAGACTTAAGTCAACGACATGAGGCTGATAAAGAGTTGATAAACAGGGCTTGGGA